>JAQNDB010001585.1:0-47545 GCA_029204045.2 Tillandsia leiboldiana
AAACCCTTGGTTTTCTGGAATCGTCAATCTCGTTACGACGATCCGGATCGCAATAAATCTGATCCGGATCGCCGTCCTGAAATTTCCAGATAAGGTATGTTTTTGATTCTTATCTCTTTCCAAAGGTTTCTAAACTATAAATAGACACTTAGGGTTTCTCAAAAACGTGGGAGCTACGGCCGATCTTTTTATAAAACTCTTGAGAGCAACCCTAGAGGCTAGGTTTTTATCGATCTTCTTTATAGCCTCTTTTAGGTCAATTCGATGGTTCTTTCAAGAACATATCTTTTGTCGAATTGATCTAATCTTTGCTTAGAGATTTCTTCTACGGTTCCTCAATGAGAATCTAAGCAAAGGATCACCATCGAAGTCAATATTCTTATCGACTGAGTTTGCGTCGTGGATTCGACGTGGCATCGTGGATTCGGTGTGCTAAAGGCGTTTCGTGGATTCGAAGTGGCGTTCGTGGATTCGAACGTGTGCAGTGGGCGTGCAAAATCGGTGGAGCGCGAGGTCCAAGAAATTGAAGGAGGGGTTAAATCCGTGGAGACGGTAATCACCTTGTTATTCTTCTTCTCTTAGGGATTGTTATTGCGTGGATATCCAACCGGTCAGCGCAAGGTCCGAAGAAGCTGAAGGAGGGGTTTGAGTCCGTGGAGTCGGTAATCACCTTGTTATTCTTCTATTCTTAGTGGATTGTTATTGCGTGTTGGTCCCTTGGTTTTTCTCCTGGATTGGAGTTTCCACGTATATCTCGGTGTGCTATTTTATTTTCCGCATTGGTTTTTATTTTACACTGAGATTGAGTTTTTAAGTATTACACCTATTCACCCCCCCTCTAGTTGTTTGATAGTACCTATTTAGATCCTTGTGGATCCTATAAAAACCAACAAGTGGTATCAGAGCGGGTTTTAGGTTTATCTATCATGATGGGTGAAAGTGGTAATATTTATAGACCTCCTCTTTTTGATGGGACCAATTATGCTTATTGGAAAGTGCGGATGAGAGCTTTTCTCATCGCAATTGATGAGCGGGTATGGCAAACCGTGGAACACGGTTGGGTGCATCCTGTTGAGGAAGTAGGAAATTCTACTACCCCAAAACCTCGCTCTAGATGGTCCAAAGAGGATTTTGAAAGATCTTCTTACAATGGGAAAGGTATGAACGCTTTATTTAATTCTCTTTTCTCGACTGAGTTCACACGAATTTCCGCGTGTGAAACCGCAAAGGAAATTTGGGATATTCTCAAAATTACACATGAGGGTACTAATCTTGTAAAAATTCAAAAGCTCCAAATGCTTACAAGTCAATTTGACTCTATTCATATGGAAGAGCATGAATTGTTTACAGATTATTACACTAGACTTCAAGATGTAATAAATACATGTGCTAATTTAGGAGAAAAGATCCCGGAGTCGAAAATTGTAAGAAAGATACTTCGGACTCTTCCGGAACGGTTTAGGGCAAAGGTTACCGCCATTGAAACCGTTAGTCATCCGGATGAGATGAGTACAGAGGAATTAGTAGGTGCTTTGCAAACTTATGAAATGACTTTTCCTACTAATCAAGTTTCTTCCAAGTCTTCTTCTAAGCTTACAGGTATTGCATTCAAATCGACAAAGGAAGAAGATAGCGAATCAAGTTCCGACGATGAAATCTCTTTTGCCGATTTTGAAGAACAATTGGCGCGGATCGTAAAGAAATTTCGTCGGAAGTTTTGGAAGAATCGAACCGATGGATCTTCATCCACGAAATCTTCTAAAGGATCATCGGGTTCTAAATCCTCTAAACTCAAAAGCTTTGCAAAACCTTCTAAAGAAAAAGAAAAAGATGATTTCGAAGGGGAAATCCAATGCTATCGATGCAAAGGCTACGGCCATTTTTCAACGGATTGTCCTTCTAAGAAATCATACAAAAAGAAGGCTTTGCAAGCGAAAACTTGGGATGATTCTACTTCTAATGAATCGACCTCAAGTAAAGAGGAAAAAGTCGTTGCCTTACATGCTTCTCAAATTCCCTCTTCTAATGTTTGTTTATCATCTTTAATCACTGACTCTATTCCTTTGATTTTGCATGAAACATCAACATCCAACGGAGAGTCATCAAGTGAGGGGGAGTCGGACGAAGAAGAACTCGTTGAGGCATATCAACAACTTCTTGCGGAATCTAAGAAGATGGCCAAGCATATCAAGAAGTTGAGGATGCAACGACTTGAGAATCAAGACGAGAATCATGCTTTAAAGATAAAACTTCATGATCTCGAGGAGGAATAAGGACGTTTATTGAATAACAATAAAATCCTCCAAGAAAAGCTAAACCAATCGGAGACAAACGCTAAATCATATATGGACAAGATTGGTTTTCTAGAAAAGCAGTTTGAGGAAATTCATGTCACCAACCAAGCTTTGACCAAGCAAGTTCATCAACTCAAATCCGACATACAAGGGCTTTCAATCGGTTTCAAAAACTTGACGGTATGTCCGGATTAGGTCAAACAAGCAAGGTTGGTATGGGTTTTAAAAAGGATCAAACTGTGCATGCTTCAAGTTCCACATTCAAATTGAAAGGAAGAACGTGTCACTTATGTGGACTTGAAGGACATTTGGTGAAGAATTGCCCGAAAAAGAGAAAGAAGAGTCCTTCGGCAACTTCATCTACGGAGCGAACTCAACGGAATCAAAAGACACATCAAGTCAAAGGAGTTTACTCAACCCACCAAAGGTCCGAGCCACAACATCAATCATTCAAGTGGATCACTGCGAGGCAAAGACCTAAGGTGGACCAACAGTCAAAGCGGACAACCCCCGGCCACAACGAATCAAGACAACCCAAAATCCAGCGATTTTGGATTCGGAAAGATGATATCTTTCCTTGTCTTAAGTTCTAAATAGCTTATGACTGTATGTAATGCTTTGATTGGTTTTCCCTTCATATCTTTCTTAATCTTTGCATTACATGTTTTTCAATGCTCTTCGTTTTTATACCTTGTTTTTGAACAAAAGGGTTTTTACTGATCAAGTGCATTGAATAAAAAGGGCTTCACGTTTATTCACTCCAAATTAATTTTATTTGGATTATCAACTTTACTCCATAATCATAATCTTGAAGATACTTCATTATAGGACTTTTTGATATTATAAGCATCAAATTTTAGAAATCATGTGTGATCTTTAGATGCTTAATCTATCTCGGTTGTGTGAATTCATTGTGATAAACGTGAGACAACCGATAGACTAAAATTTGGAATTTAATTCTTTCACGTAAGAGATTGCATTCTTACAAGGGTATTGAAATGATTTGCAAAAGATGTGGAAAGAGTTACATCCGAAAGGAGTGTGAAAACTACCACCACATGCTGGAAAGAGCTGCCACCCCGGTCGTCCGGTTTGTGTGTGAAGCTGCCACATGTTATGGATGCTTGATAGTATTTTATGAGAAAATCTTTAGTTGAAGCATTTGGAGATTTATATGCAAAACTCTTATATTTTGAACAATCTCCTGGTTGGTATAAGGTGGGATAGTTGAAAGATGCTCAAATAGCCACCCTTAGGAATTTTAGTGATTATCTCAATTTGAAAGGGTAGAATTCAAGATTGATGTCGTTTGGAAATCTCCGTATGTCATCTTTGTAAATCCGTTACATCTTGATAGACTTTGGATCTCAAGATTATTTTTGATGACTTGTGTTTGATGAATATAACATGAAAAACGGTTTATAATGTTTTACCTTTATTTTTCATGATTTTGTAGTAAATCTTTTTAATTTTTGTGAAATTAATTGGATTGAATGACATCTGTGTGAATTCACTGTTTAAAGCACTTAAATTGATTTCTTGATGGAATACAAATCGGTATTTGAAAAGATTCTAAAATCTGGATTTGTTTCAAGAAATTATTTGATTTTTGCTTTCTGGTACAGGTACGGAATCTGCATTTTTGTTATATACCAGAACTGAGCTTTTATCTCTCTTTATCTATGAACTAATATTGTTAGTGATTTCCTTTTGTCTAGTATGTTCACTGTTTGACAATTTGTGACAAAAAGGGGGAGAAGAGAAATGACGGAGATGAGATCATCAAGAGAGGATAAACGAAACGAAAATGGAAAAATGGGGGAGAACGGAAAATGATGATCGTATCACAAAGGGGGAGAACATAGATGCTCAAGAACATGGAGAACATGGAAAACATGTTAGAGATGCTCAAGATAGGGGGAGACAGAAAAAATTGAAAGAGCAGAAAAACAAAAGAACCAAAAGGAAGACGGATCAAATGTAGGATTGTAATTTCTAACGACTAACGTTTGATTTTGTTTGGAGTTTTGTTTTGCAGGAATTACATCACTTTAAGACTCCAAGTCCTAAGTCATAGAGTATGTTCTAGGACTGTTTGGTTCAAATGTAATTTTGTATTTATTGGATCTTTCACGCAAAGAAAATCAATGTTTTGGTGATGACATTGAGTTTCGATTTTTTTTGTTTAAGATGAGTGACTTGAGCGCTTTTATGTATTTTTGGGTTTTGTCACGAAATTGCCAAAGGGGGAGATTGTTACGGCATTTTGGTGTTGGCATATTTCGTGAGTCAAGTCAGTGAGTTGAGTCGGAGTCTTAAAGGGATCAAATTGTCAATCAGCAATCAAAGACCTAGAGAAGATTCAACAAGAGCTCAAGTTGACACTCAGTGTCTTGAGTCTTGAAGATTGAAGTTGAAGAATTGTGGATCAGTTACATCAATCTCAAGAAGAAAGTATTCAAGAGGATCAGGTATGTTTAACTAAATAATTGTGGTGATCCGAATACTTTCTTATAGTGTAGAAACACTTGGATGAACTTTTAATTGCATAATAATCAAAAACTGGTGTTCGGACTTGTTCAGGATCCGGATCAGAGCCAACGATCCGGATCCCGAAGGTTGTTGCTTCATACAAGACTTCGATCCGGATCCATGCAATTTCCGATCCGGATCCCGAATGTTAAGTTTTCTGATTTGTATGAACGATCCGGATCGGGCCTTGCAATCCGGATCCCGAACCCTTGGTTTTCTGGAATCGTCAATCTCGTTACGACGATCCGGATCGCAATAAATCTGATCCGGATCGCCGTCCTGAAAATTTCCAGATAATGTATGTTTTTGATTCTTATCTCTTTCCAAAGGTTTCTAAACTATAAATAGACAGTTAGGGTTTCTCAAAAACGTGGGAGCTACGGCCGATCTTTTTATAAAACTCTTGAGAGCAACCCTAGAGGCTAGGTTTTTATCGATCTTCTTTATAGCCTCTTTTAGGTCAATTCGATGGTTCTTTCAAGAACATATCTTTTGTCGAATTGATCTAATCTTTGCTTAGAGATTTCTTCTACGGTTCCTCAATGAGAATCTAAGCAAAGGATCACCATCGAAGTCAATATTCTTATCGAC
Organism: Tillandsia leiboldiana; assembly: GCA_029204045.2. Taxonomy (NCBI): domain Eukaryota; kingdom Viridiplantae; phylum Streptophyta; class Magnoliopsida; order Poales; family Bromeliaceae; genus Tillandsia; species Tillandsia leiboldiana. The sequence continues at coordinate 5,418 of JAQNDB010001585.1, forward strand.
TGAGTTTGCGTCGTGGATTCGACGTGGCATCGTGGATTTGGTGTGCTAAAGGCGTTTCGTGGATTCGAAATGTGTGCTCGTGGATTCGAGTGGCGTTCGTGGATTCGAACGTGTGCAGTGGGCGTGCAAAATCGGTGGAGCGCGAGGTCCAAGAAATTGAAGGAGGGGTTAAATCCGTGGAGACGGTAATCACCTTGTTATTCTTCTTTTCTTAGGGATTGTTATTGCGTGGATATCCAACCGGTCAGCGCAAGGTCCGAAGAAGCTGAAGGAGGGGTTTGAGTCCGTGGAGTCGGTAATCACCTTGTTATTCTTCTATTCTTAGTGGATTGTTATTGCGTGTTGGTCCCTTGGTTTTTCTCCTGGATTGGAGTTTCCACGTAAATCTCGGTGTGCTGTTTTTATTTTCCGCATTGGTTTTTATTTTACACTGAGATTGAGTTTTTATGTATTACACCTATTCACCCCCCCTCTAGTTGTTTGATAGTACCTATTTAGATCCTTGTGGATCCTATAAAAACCAACAGTATGAAAGGTTGACAAAGCACCTTTTGGAGAAGGGCTATACTCGAGAGGGAGCAGACAGGACTCTCTTTGTGAAGCATTATCAAAATAACTTCATTGTTGCACAAATCTATGTCGATGACATTGTTTTTGGAGCAACAAAGGATAATGATGCTTCTAAATTCGTAGAAACCATGGAAAGCGAATTTGAGATGTCTATGATGGGGGAACTGACATACTTTCTTGGATTGCAAGTGAAACAAAATGGTGAAGGCATCCATCTGTGTCAATCCAAGTATGCAAAGGAGTTGGTAAAGAAATTCGGATTAGAAGATTCTAAAGATTTTCCTACTCCTATGGGATTAGGAAGTGAATCTCTTAGTGAGAATGTAGACGAGAAACTTTATCGCAGCATGATTGGAAGTCTACTTTACCTCACAGCTAGTCGCCCGGATATATCCTTTAGTGTTGGGATTTGCGCGAGATATCAATCAGCACCAAAGGAGGTTCACCTGAAAGCGGTGAAACGGATCATCCGGTACATCAAAGGAACCACTAATTTCGGAATTTGGTATCCTATGGGAACAAGTCTAGATATTATTGGATACTCAGATGCCGATTGGGCAGGATCTGTGGATGATCGGAAAAGTACGAGTGGTGCATGTTTTTATCTTGGCCATTGTCTTGTTGCATGGCATAGTAAAAAGCAAAACTGCATTGCACTCTCGACTGCCAAAGCGGAATACATCTCAGCGGGTAGTTGTTCAACTCAACTCATTTGGATGAAAAGCGTGTTGAGCGACTTCCGGATTTCAGCAACTTCGGTAACTGTTTTATGTGACAACACTAGTGCTATAAACATTTCAAAAAACTCTGTGTTGCACTCTAGAACAAAACACATTGAACTTAGATATCATTTTCTTAGAGAGCTAGTTGAATCAAATATTCTTCAAATTTCGTACATTTCAACTGAAGATCAATTAGCTGACTTTTTAACAAAACCTTTGGATCAAAAACGTTTTATTCATTTGCGTAAAGCAATTGGAATGCTTTCCTTGAAATAACCTCTTTTTGAAACTTTTGTTTAGGTTAGGTTTTGTTTTTGTGTTTTTGTTCATCATCTATGCTTAGACATAGAACATTAATTGAGCATTAGTTTTGATTGACTTTAACTGCATCCTTTTATATGTTTAGAAATTTATTATGCTTTGGATATCATAATAATTCATTTGATGCAATGATCATTTATGCGAATTAAATCATCTTTGTTTTGATCAAAGTCAATTTCTCTCTCGATGATCTCTTGGTATAGTTTTTATCTTATTTGACTGTTTAGTCGAATATGAAATCGAGATCAATATTTGGCTGAATACTTTATATCTTAAATAATTGATAGCCAATTGAGGGGGAGTCAAAGAAAAAGTGTTATGCTCAAAAGATGTGGAAAGAGTTACATCCCAATGAGGAGTGTGAAAACTACCACCACATGGAGGAAAGAGCTACCACCTCGGTCGTCCGAGTACTGTGTACAGCTACCACATGTATACCAAGCAAGGTTTTTCAAGTTTAATTAAATAAAATGCATGTTGAAATACTTGACTCTGTCAAAATTTCAAGGTTGGTATAAGGTGGGAATTTTAATGAAAGATGCTCAAAGAGCCACTCTCTTCAATAAATTGACTAGATATATTATCTAACTTATCTGGGATTTCAGACATCTATTGATCTTTGTATTTTATTTTCTTTACCGAATTGATGATTTGATAAAGGCATTATTCATAAGATCAAGTTAGATGTAATTGAAGTTGTTCAACTTTAAGGGATTTAATTTTTATAAATTTTCGTTTCATTTGTTAGATGTTATTGATAGATTTGGCATAATCTATTTCTTGTTGTATGAAACGATGATTTTCGTTTAAAGTTGATACACAAAAGTGCTTACAATCTTTTTCTGGTTTTTCTAGAATTTCTCTGAAATTTTCTAAAGAAAAAGTTGGAGCCGATCCGGATTGGACATGCCGATCCGGATCCCGAACGCAGATTTTCTCTGCGGGTAGCCGATCCGGATCGTAATCACGAACTGATCCGGATCGTGGCTAGGGTTTTATATAGAACAAAAGGGTTTTGAATTCTTTTTACTCCAATCTTTTGTTCAAAAGTCTCCAGAGCTTCTCTCTCTAGAATTCATCCATCTTGGAAGCTTTCAAACTCAAGTTCTTCGACTGCAAGTAAGTTTTATTGATCAAAATCTCGGTTTTTCACAGTTTTTCATATTCTTCCTCAAAACGTGATGAAATTCTTGTATCTATTTCGTTTGTGGATGGTTTTTGATCAAATTTCTTTTGAAATAAGAACTCTGGGTAGATTAGTTTTGATTATATGCTAGGTATTCTCATGATAAACGGTTTTTGGCCTTCGATTTCAAAAATTTCGGTTTTAGGGCATATAATGGGAATTTTCGAAATTCTTGCAATTGATCTATTTTTAAAATTCTTTTTGCAAAACTAATTTGATTCTTAGTCTCTCTACATGATAATGATTGTTTGGGTACAATTTTTAAAATTTTTGAGAATTAACAATTTTTCGTGTTCTTGAGTTGTTGCTCACAGGATTTCTTTTCACAAGAAACCTATAGCAATGGTGATCACCTGGATCATTTTTCTTCTGGCTGCTATGGTACATACGAGAGACACTGTCAAGCCCAAAAGGGCTAAGTAAGCGAAGAAAACTAAAGATGATTCCGATACAGAATCTGAAACGGAATCAATTGATTGGGATGAGCTTCAAGTTGAAGCAACAACTGTTCCCACTGCTTTCGAAGGGAAAAGCCCCTGCAGAGACTTCAAAGGCAAAGGCTCCGCCTATTGCTGCTGAAAAAGGAAAAGCTCCAATGGAAGAAACTCTCTTGAAAACAAAAAGAAAAAGTGTTGCTCGCAAAAGAGGGAGTGCTCGAGGAATTTCCATTGAGCAACCAGTTGATAGCCAACCACCTCCACAAGACTTTATCAGCTCTGCTAGGATAAAGGACTTTCAGAAGAGGGAATGCATTGGCGAAAGGCATGTTAATGTCAAAGCCTTGAAGGAAAGATCTCCGCCATTTGGGACTCTGTATGACCAGACAGGTATTGCTCCCATTTGCGATTTCCCCGAGACCACTGGGTATTGTCTTCACTCAGTGAGGATGTTCTATCAAAATGCTTGCTATCTCGTTGATCAGGAGAGCGGACGTCGAGACTTTCAAACATTGGTCAAGAATGTTAAGATTAAAGTAACGCCTCAACTGATTGGAGAGGTATTAGGGATGAAGGTCCGAGCTGATGGCGCTCATTATCTGAAGAGTCAAATCTTCAACACCAACTCCTGGAGAGTGGTAGTTGATGGCATCTGTCTTCCCGATACTCCGTCAGCAGGAAACTCAGTCTTTTCAAAAGAGCTACGACCTGAGTATCGCTACTTAAACTTCATTGTTTGCTATAACGTCCTTCCAAATATGAACACGAAGGTTCTTCGGTGGGATAGGATGTTATTCCTTTATCTTCTTGGAAACCCCACAGCAGCAATGGGAGCAAACTTAAACATTCCTTATGTCATTTGGGCGAGGATGGCACGCTATGTGGAATATGCTCACCCTTCAGAGAGACTACCTTATCCAATGATCATCATGCGCATTCTTCGCAAATTTAAAGCTGACACAAGTGCGAGTTCCTACATGCACAGTCTAGGAACGATCAATGAAACAACAATTGTAAAGTCTCTCTCGACAAAACAAGATGAGCCCATCTTACCTCCTCACCGACAACGAGCACAACAACAACAGGCAACAACCTCTGCACCGGCAGCAACCACTCCAGTCCAACCAGCACATGCAGCACAACGAGCACCTCCATCAACTTCTGATGATGATGCATCAGTTACCTCAATCTATAAAGAACAGCAAAGGCTCTCCAACGAGCAAGAACGTATATCAAATGAACTTATTGAGGTAAAGGAAGAAATAAAGAAGGTCAACAAGAATCAGTCATCAATGAACAAACGATTAAAGAAAATCTTCCAAATTCTCGGCTGTATCAGTTCGGATGAGTCTGAATAATCCGTATCCTTCCAATTTCTTTTTCTTATGCAGATTTTTAATCCTTCTCTTGTGCAGGTTTTTAAGTTTTAGTTTTTAGTTTTTAGTTCTCAAACTTTTGGTACTTGAACTGTTAACTATTCTCTCCATTTTGGTAATTTTTGGCTAACTTTTGTGACAAAAAGGGGGAGAGAGATAAACAATGATACAAATGTTTGTGAGAAACTTGAAACTATGGAGGTAAGTATAACCTCAACTTGAAAGGTAAGTAGAACTTCAACTTTTGGTTTTCATTTGTGTTTGAATGCATGCCTCGACTAACTATTCGACTAACTATTTGGGCATGTAATATAACTAACAAGTTGATGTTCACTAACATGACATTTGGATTTTGATTGCATAGAAGATATGTTGGTGTTTTAACTATGATCAAATTACATATCTGAATGTATAAATGTCATGGTAAGTATAAATGAGTATAAACTTCATCTCTGTATGTGGTTTTTGAATGATATAAAATTTTTGAGGTATCTAACGATTTCTTTTGTCAAGAATGATTTCTTTTGCAGAGAGTACAGATGTCTAAGTCTAGAGTCTATTTTAGGAGTTTAACTCATGTATTTTATTTTGGATCTCCATTGTAAATTTTTGTTGTATGGTGATAGCAACAAAAATATCTTTTTGAATTTTCTTGAGTGGATCTATGTTTTGTCACGAAACCGCCAAAGGGGGAGATTGTTACGGAATTTAAGTTGGCGTATTTCGTGAATTCGGTTAAGTCTTGAAGATTGAAGGTAAAGAAGGTTGGATCATATAACTCAATCTCAAGAAAGAAGAATTCAAAAGGATCAGGTATGCTTAACTTAATATCTTTGGTGATCCGAATACTTCTTATAGTGTAGAAACACTTGGATGAACTTTTAATTGCATAAATATCAAAAACTGGACATGGGACATGTTCAGGATCTGGATCAGACTTTTCAATCCGGATCCCGAAGGGTGTTCGTTCATACACCAGTTCAATCCGGATCGTAGCCTTCCTTGATCCGGATCCCGAACACTGGGTTTACCATTTTATTTGAACGATCCGGATCAGGCTTTTCAATCTGGATCCCGAACGTTGATGTTTGGTGAACTATATGAACGATCCGGATCAGGCACTTCGATCCGGATCCCGAACCTTTGTTTTTCTAGAAACTGTTTTTCTCGCTACTGCAATCCGGATCGCCGAACTCCGATCCGGATCGTCGTCATGTAAAATTCCAGAAAAAGATAGTTTTTGATCCTTATCTTCTTCCAAGGGTTTCTAACCTATAAACAGACCCTATGATTCTTTTTCTAGGGCTAATCCAAAAAGAAGCCGCTAATCCTAAAAGCCGTCATCTTATATACGCCCTAAGATCCACATATAGAGAAGAAAGGAAATCATAGATTCTATCTTATGTTTCTTCATCTATATTGATTGATTTGATTCTAGGTTTTCATACTCACATTTTGAGTAGAATCAAATCAGTGAATACTTAGATGGTATTTCCGATCTATTTCTAATCTAAGTATTCGGTGGATCATCACCACCCAAAAAACAACGATTTATCCCAAATCGGCGCGTGGACTCGCGTGGCCTTGTGGATTCAATGTGCTACCGCTCTCGTGGATTCAGAGCGAGGTACGTTCGTGGATTCGAAGCGTGCTACTGGGTGAAGACCGTGGATTCGGTCGGACGTCGTGGACTCGACGTTGGACGCCGTGGATTCGGCGTTGGACGCAGATCATGGATTCGAGAAGCGTCGTGGAGCGAGCGGAGAAGATCAACTAGGAGCGTATGGAAAAGGTTGAGTCGTCTGTGAGTACGGTATATCACCTTGTACGTGTTTAATTCTATTGGATTTCACCGTGTTATCGGTCCCGTGGTTTTTTACTCCGGTTTGGAGTTTTCCACGTAAAAATCTCTGCGTGTTATTTATTTTTCCGCATTGGGTTTTATATCGCAAAGATTTTTAAGTGTTTATTGTTTACACCTATTCACCCCCCTCTAGGTGTTTTTTCCCCTATTTAGATCCTATTATACATAACCCAACACAACGCCTGCTGCAGACTCCGCCAAAAGTTTGACATGAAGCGCGTGTCCCTGTCCGAGGTTATGGATGATGGTACTCCATGCAACCTTACCACCTCGTCAATATAGGTCTGCGCCAGCCGATCCCTAGTCCACATTGTGTGAATCGGTATGAAGTGGGCCGATTTCGTCAGACGGTCCACGATGACCCATATCGCGTCGTGTCCTTGTTGTGATCGCGGAAAACCGGTCACAAAATCCATGGTGATCCGTTCCCATTTCCACTCCGGTATGGGCAATGGTTGTAGTTTTCCCGCCGGTCGTTGGTGTTCCGCCTTCACCTGTTGGCACACCAGACATCGTGCCATGAAGTGCGCCACATCGTTCTTTAGTTTAGGCCACCAAAAGGTCTGTCTTAGGTCTCTGTACATTTTTGTACCTCCAGGATACGCGGTGTAGGGGGCGTTATGCGCTTCCGCCAGAATTTCTCTCCTTAGTTCCGGCATGTCAGGTACGCAGACTCGTCCCCGGAACCTCAACACGTCGTCGACGCCGATCACAAAATCCCCACCTGGTTCCGAGGATAACCTGTCCCGCACTTGCTGTAATTGTGGGTCCGTCGCTTGGCCTTCTACGATCCTCCCTGTCAGCGTAGGCTTGATCTCCAAGGACATAAATTTTGCAACTGATCCTGCTGGTACCACCTGTGACGCCCCACTTCCCAGGGGGTCACCCATCCTAGAACTACTCTAGCTCTAGCACGCTTAACTCTTATGTTCCTCTTGGATCTTGCTACCATCTAAAATGCTATAGCCGGGTTAGAGATTTTAGTCCTATTATATCATTTATATAGAGGACTAATCCAAATTCCGGGGGTGTCACATTCTTCCCCCCTTTAAGCCCTGACGTCCACGTCAGGCTCAAGCACATTCACAAGCACCAGGCGATGTGAGACTCGTCTCGCTAGCCTTAGCCGACCTTGTGAGGAGCTGCACTCCACTCACAACGGTCATTAGCCGGGGAGCCTCGCTCTACCCGCTATATAACCCTGGCTCAGCCGAGACTCATCTCATATTTCCGGCTGGTGAATGGCTCTGATACCAACTGTGACGCCCCACTTCCTAGGGGGTCACCCATCCTAGAACTACTCTAGTTCTAGCACGCTTAACTCTCATGTTCCTCTTGGATCTTGCTACCATCCAAAATGCTATAGCCGGGTTAGAGATTTTAGTCCTATTATATCATTTATATAGAGGACTAATCCAAATTTCGGGGGTGTCACACCACCTCCAGTCTCAGTTGCGAGAATTGTGCGATTAGCTGATCCTGTTGGGTAAGGGTGCACGGTGTCGTCTCCCCAGCCTGCCCCTTCCGGCTCAAGGCATCGGCCACCACGTTTGCTTTTCCAAGGTGGTAATGGATGGATAAATCGTAGTCCTTCAGTAGTTCCAGCCACCTCCGTTGCCGCAAGTTCAACTCCTTTTGCGTAAACAAATATTTGAGGCTCTGGTGGTCGGAGTACACCTTACAGTGTGCCCCACAGAGGTAGTGCCTCCAGAGCTTCAACGCAAACACGACTGCCGCGAGTTCCAAGTCGTGTGTAGGATAGTTCCGCTCATAATCCTTGAGCTGTCTTGACGCGTATGCGATGACTTTCCCTTGTTGCATCAACACACTTCCCAGTCCACTTCGAGACACGTCACAGTAGATCTCATAATCCACACCGGGCTGTGGCAATATGAGTACCGGTGCCCGCGTGAGTCTGTCCTTAAGCTCCTCGAAGCTCTTCTGGCATTGATCCGTCCAGACAAACTTCTCCCCTTTCCGGGTTAGTCGAGTAAGGGGAGTGGCTATCTTTGAAAAGCCTTCCACAAAGCGTCGGTAATATCCTGCTAGCCCGAGGAAGCTTCGGATTTCCGTCACCGTGGTCGGGCGAGCCCAGTCGGTCACCGATTCTATCTTCCTTGGATCCACCGCAATTCCCGTGGCCGAGACAATATGTCCCAGAAAATCGACCTCACGGAGCCAAAACTCACACTTTTTGAGTTTGGCATACAGCTTTTGATCCCTTAGGGTCTGGAGGACCACCCGGAGGTGCTCCTCATGCTCCCTATCTGTGCGGGAATAGATGAGGATATCATCAATAAAAACCACTACAAATTGGTCCAGGAATGGTTTAAAAATCCGGTTCATCATGTCCATAAATACCGCTGGGGCATTGGTTAGCCCAAACGGCATCACCGTGAACTCGTAATGGCCATATCGAGTTCTGAACGCCGTATTCGGTATATCCTCACTTCGGACTATAGCCTGGCGTACTGCGACGCCTCACAATCCGCCCCGCTACCCCAACCGTGATGCCCCAACTTCCCAGAGGGTCACCCATCCTAGAACTACTCTAGCTCTAGCGCGCTCAACTCTCGTAACCTCTTGGATATTGCTACCATCCAAAATGCTATAGCTGGGTTGCGAAACAACCCCCGAAGGTGTCGTCGCTCCGGTTGTTGTTCGAATAGGTCTTCAACCCAAGGTGGGGGGGTATTGTTCTATGCTATGGCCTTACCTATTCCCCGATTGATGATGCACAGGCGTAGCCCCACCCCCCCCCCCCCTCACAACTACAGTACGTCAACTCCTATGGCGGAACTTGGGCGGAGAAAAGAAAAACGACCAGGGAGAGCGGGGAGTCGTAAGGTATAACCCAAAAAGGCAAAAGGGACTAAAAGGGGTCGGACCAAAAAGGACTGCTCCGGTTCGATGGGTGTTCCCAACTAGTAGAAAGTAGTTTAGGTATTACCTGCTATTTCCCATTCTGGGACATTGCGTCGTCCAATGGGGCGGTTGGGGGAGTCCGCCCACACCCTTTGGGCCAGCGGCGCACGGCGTGGCTGGGTAGGGAGGTGGCGTCGTAGGGATCTGTCGCGCGTAGCTCATCGGGTTGGTCCCCCTGTGGGTCGGGGACCGCAGTATCTTCTCGTCCTCTCGGCTGCGGCTCGGCGGCTGTAGCGGGTAGTTCTTGCGGGCATGAAGCGTGGGCGTGATCCGGCTTGCCACACTTGTTGCAGTGGGAGTACCTCCAAAGGCAGTTAGTCACTCGATGTGCCATTCCGCAAATAACACAGGGTCCCCATGACGATTCCTGGCCTCCTATTGGCACCTGCCCGCCTTTCTGTACTTTCTTCGGGCGTCGATTTGCCCTGCTTCCTGAGTTGGGGCTCCCTTGTGGGGTGAGGGTGGCAGCTCTCTTCGTTACGTTGGGTCGCGGTGCCGGGGGTCTAATGACAGCCGGTTTTCGGGGGCACGTGTAACGTGTGTGGCCCGGCCTGCCGCATCGGAAGCAGTGTTCGTTCCGCCAAGGGCAGCCCATCATTGGGTGCGCGCCACCACAAATGACACACGGCTTCGGAGGTTCAGGTCCCTCTTTCAGCGTTTGTTCAGATTCCTGTCCTGTCTTCGGGCGTTTTGTCGCCCGGCCCTTCTGATAGAAGTCCCCTGCCGAACCGGGGTAGGGGTTTCCCAGGCCCTGCTGCATCCCGGGGTGTCCCCACCGAGCACGTGCTTCGGCAAGTTCATGCTCTGCCTACACTGTGACACCCCCGGAATTTGGATTAGTCCTCTATATAAATGATATAATAGGACTAAAATCTCTAACCCGGTGTCACGCCCCCGGGGGTTTTTGAGTCTATCAATGCGGAAAATTGTGTGTATCTTTTTTTTTCTTCCTTAACAAGGTATTTTAAACCTCATCCCCGGTGCGTGCCAGACCGCCACATACACAAATTCTCCCTGCCCGCGAACAGAGTCTCCTTTGTATATGCACGGCGTCTCATTTACGACAACATACATCAAACACCAACCATCAACCATACAATAGACATACATCATCAAGCGGAATATTAAAGCGGCATCAGTGTTTAGAAAGGATAAAGCCAGCGGTTGCAAAACCCGTGACCACACGGCACTTCGTTTTGAGAAAACCTTTTCGAAGTCATTTGGTTTATCATGAAAACGTGCCGCATAAGAAAACATCACCAAAAGAACCGAAATATAAAAGTACACCTCATCCACAGCGCTAAGTAATACATGTCCACGAATATTACGACCCACAAGCAAATTAACTAAATTAAGCGTAAGAGAAATGAGATAATAAAAACCAAGTGTTCTGACTACGGTTCTCGCGACGCAGTCTCACCGCCCACCCGGCTAACGCACCTCGTAACACCTGTCACGGAGTGGGTAATGTCAGTGACAAACAAAGTAGATGTCTAATATCAATAAGGAAATAAGGAGCAAACCGAATACACCGAAACCATTTCTCTAAAACCCTGCACATATTAAGCTGGGCCCTAACCCCAGATTTATCAATTAAATTGGGCACCAACCCCAGAATTATCAATTAAATTGGGCACCAACCCCAGAATTATCAATTCAATTGGGCACCAACCCCAGAATATTTGTCGGAGAGACTAAAGTCTTCCCTCGTGCGCAAACACCTACTTTGATGCTTTTAACCTCTTCGCGGTGCTGGTGTGCTATTTTCAGCGGGCGCGAAGAGGTCCTCACGGCACCCACACTTTTGTGAGGAACACGGGTCATAAGAGACCACTCTTCCAGAAAAGTACACCCATGCGGAGGCCAATCCGCCTGTGTACGTGCAGCATCCGAAAACGGATTTGCCGAGATCGGCGTGTCATGAGCACCGCGACCGTAGCCGCTTCAATTGTTAGATAAAAACACAATTATGCGAAAGGTTAAACTGTCCATCTACTTTGTTAGATAAATTAAGAGCATTTTAATGACGATAGATGCACTTACTGCACTGGTTGTATTTACAGCAACCGTACCCACCTATTTGAAGAGAGATCGGAACACCCGAATCCTTCGCGCACCCCCGCTGCGCGTCTGGACCTAAAGAAAGTCCGCACGGATAACTATAGTCAAAAGCGTGTACTAACATCCGAAAACACAAGACCCAATTTACTCTTTTCGACGGAAAAGTCCAACAAAACTCAATCCTCAACCGGTAGCCCACTCGGGACGTCAATGGTTAGACCAAGAAGGCCCCGGCGGCGAAAATGATGAGAGAAGAGACCCGACGGCGCGCCCCCGACAATTTCGTCGAGGCGCGGAGCGTCGGCGAAATCGGCACCCAACAAAATAAAACAGTGACCAAAAAGATCCCAAGTTGCCATGCCAAGAAAACCGCGGAGATTGTGATCCCAACGGCGAAGACGGCGCTCAAAACGGTGGAAAAACGGACAAAAACGGAGCAAATGAACTTCGGGCTGTCGGTTGGTGCACGGGGGCAACCGTGCACCGGGTTCACGGCGTCAGGCGGCGGCGGCACGCGCCGGGTGCACGCAGGAGGCGTGCACCGCGCATCTCGGGCCGGGCCGGTGCACGACCCGAGAGTGCACTGGGTCCTTGCCCTTCGGCGAAGACCCCGCGACCATGGTAACGACGGCGGCGGCCTCCCGTTTAACAACGGCGGCGGCGGCCTCCCGTTAACCCACTATGTTCCAACGAAACATCCCCAAAAATCTCCGAATAAATCCGCGGTAAATCTCACGGCTAAACCCTTGATCCACGAACAACCAAAACATAAATCGGAACCCCGATCGAATTTTCGACCAAGTCCGATAAAAAGAAACCGACTAAAAATCATCGATTAAACTCGATAAAAACCATCGATCATCCTCGATCAAGAACGAGAATAAAACATGGATCAAAACCCGACGAAAATCCGCGATCGATGTACTAATTAATACGACCTTACGAGAACACGGAAAACCCCCGATTAATTCTACAAAAAGATTAATGACCACTAACCTCAATCTATCGGAATTAAAGAACCGATCTTGTTTCCTTTCAGCGTTGGAGACCGGGATCCGCTCCCCGTAGACGATGGTGTCTCGTTCTCCGATCTCCGGCACGTGAATCAGGGCGATCGGGTTCCTCCGCTTCCTCCTTCTTTTCCTCTTTTCTCCTCCGGTTAGGGTTCCGTATTTTCTTTTCTTTTTCTCTTCTCACCGATTAGGGTTTTTATTTCTTTCTTTTCTTTTCTTTAATCGGGATCCCTTATATAGTCGCACTTTATCTCTAATTAATTTCTCTTTAATTCGTACATAAGAGAATTATTATTTTCTTTCTGGGATAATTAATTAGTTAATTAATTATCCCCTACGAGATAACCCACCTTATCTCTAACGGGTGCAAGATATTTTGCATGGATTCCGATGCACGACTAATCACCGTATCACTTTGAATCCCGTTCCGGGGGATCCCGATATCGGATTTCAGATCCGATCGCACCGTCGGCTTTCTTTTTCCGCGCTCTATCGCAGAAAAATACTAGTACCCCACAATGGCCAACTTTTAAGAATTGAATAATTTTATTTCACTTAAAGGCTTAAATAACTACACGTAAGTCAAAAATACCCCGAAAGGCCGGATCACTACGCCACTCACACTTTATAAAAAGTTTCGTCCCGAAACTTAAATACAAACCCCACTAATCAATTCGGGAAAACATTCCCTCATCTTCGATTCCAGTTCCCAAGTCGCCTCGTGCTCTTCATGGTTGCTCCACTGGACCTTTACATAGGGGATTGTTCGTTTGCGCAACTTCTTGTCCTCTCTCGCCAAAATCCGCACCGGCGCCTCCTCGACGCTTAAATCCTCTCGGAACTCGATGGTGGAGGCATCCAAGGCATGAGAGGGATCGGCTAGGTACTTCCGGAGCATTGAGACGTGGAACACGTTATGGACTCGTTCGAGATTTGGCGGCAGGGCTAATCGGTACGCCACCGGTCCTATGCGTTCTAGGATCTCGAACGGTCCTACGTACCTCGGGCTTAACTTTCCCTTTATGCCGAAGCGTCGGTTCCCCTTGGAGGGCGAAACTCGGAGCAACGCGTGTTCACCCACCATGAACTCTAAGTCTCGACGTCTATTGTCCGCGTAGCTTTTCTGTCTGCTCTGGACGGTCAGTAGTCTTTGTCTAATCAATCGCACCTTTGCTTCGGTCTCCTCCACCAGATCTGGGCCCAGAAACTTACGCTCACCCAATTCGTCCCAGCATATTGGAGACCGACAGCGGCGCCCGTACAGGGCCTCGTATGGTGCCATCTGAATGCTGGCCTGGTAACTGTTATTGTAGGCAAATTCCATTAGGGGCAGACACCGTGCCCACCCTTCGCCCAGGTCCAAAACGCATGCCCGAAGCATCTCCTCCACAATTTGTATCACCCGCTCTGATTGTCCATCGGTCTGTGGGTGAAAAGCCGTACTGAAGTGCAACTTGGTTTCCATTGCTCGCTGCAGGCTCTGCCAAAAGTTTGACACAAATCGCGTGTCCCTGTCCGACGTGATGGACGTCGGCACCCCATGCAACCTTACTATCTCGTTGATGTAGGTTTGCGCCGGTCGTTCCCGCGCCCACGTCGTGTGTATGGGCAGAAAGTGGGCTGATTTCGTCAAACGGTCCACGATTACCCATATTGCATCGTGTCCCTGTGACGATCTCGGGAACTCGGTCACAAAATCCATGGTAATCATGTCCCATTTCCACTCAGGCACCGGTAAGGGTTGCAATTTTCCTGCTGGACGCTGGTGCTCGGCCTTTACTCGTTGGCACCCCAGGCAGTGTGCCACAAACCGAGTCACGTCTCCCTTCATTTTGGGGCACCAGAAGGTCTGTTTGACATCCTTGTACATCTTCGTTCCCCCGGGATGCGCTGTATATGGAGCGGTATGCGCCTCCCGCAGGATTTCCTCTTTGAGTTCCGGTAGATCCGGCACGCAGATTCGTCCCCGAAATCGTATCGTGCCGTCGGAGTTTACTGTGAAATCACCTTCTTGGTCGGCAGTTACTCTACTTCGCACCAGCTGGAGTTGGTCATCAGTCGACTGCCCCTCGAGAATTCTATCAAGCAGGGTAGGTCTGACCACCAGTGTCAGAAGTTGTTCGACTGTACCCGCTGGTATTACTTCTAGTCTTAATCGCGAAAATTCCGCAATCAGACTATCTTGCTGGGTGATGGCACTTACCCCTGCCGTCTCGGCCTGCCCCTTACGGCTCAGGGCGTCGGCCACCACATTTGCCTTTTCCGGGTGGTAGTGGATCGTTAAATCGTAATCCTTCAGTAGCTCGAGCCACCGTCTTTGTCGCAAATTTAACTCCTTTTGGGTGAAAAGGTACTTAAAACTTTTATGATCTGAGTACACATTGCAGTGTGCCCCATAAAGGTAGTGTCTCCAAAGCTTGAGGACGAACACAACCGCTGCGAGTTCCAAATCGTGCACGGGGTAGTTTCGCTCGTATTCCTTGAGCTGCCTTGACGCATAGGCTATAACCTTTCCCTGTTGCATGAGTACTCCACCCAGTCCATTTCGCGACGCTTCGCAGTACACTTCATAATCCTCCCCTGGTTCTGGCAGGGCGAGAATCGGGGCTCGCGTCAATCTATCCTTGAGCTCCTCGAATGTGAGGACCCGGAAATTCCCACGTTTGGATTACTGTTGGATCTGCGGCTTCTGGAGACCCGTGTTGGGTGCTAGAGGTGTTTGCGCGCATATTGGACCCAAGATTTGGACTCGGCATAAAAAATGGATCAAGTTTGCTTTCCCGGAAATTTTTGAGAAATTTTAGAAGTGGAATTTGGCAAATCGGACTTCGGATTTGGATTCAGCGCGCGAAAACGGTCAAGATGGACTATTTACTTGTATTTTTCGGAGCCCGGATGACCCGGCACGGATTTCGAGGTGATTTGGTACTGTTCCGGCCGCCGGAGGGGCGCCGGCGGCGGCGGCGGGCGGCGGAGCGCGGCGGCTGGCGGCGGCGGAGACGCGCGGTCCACCGCGGAGGCGTGCACCCGGGGGGCTGGCCACGTGGCGGCTCCCAGTTGGCGGGCGCAGCAGGCGCGGTCCACGGGATCGTCGCGGGTGCACGGTGGACCAAGTGGCGACACGTGGCGGCTGGTGGTTGGCGGGTCCTGGTGCGCGCGGTCCACGCAGCGGCAGGGGCTGCCTCGGGATGCGTGCCCGGCACGGGGCCGCGGGCGGCGCGGCCGCGCACGTGGGCGCACGTGGGCGCGGCGTGGGCGCGGTCGGGGGCGACGTGGGGGCGCCACGTGGCGCCCAGCGGTTGGTCGGGTGCAGCTGCGCACGCCCGCGTGTCGGGACACGTGGCGCTGCGCAGTTGGCGGGCGCGCGTGCGCCGGGCGCAGGCGGCGTCGGCGGGACGCGTGGCGGGCCCTCGGGCTTTCGGGCGCGCACAGTGTTGGGCCGGGCCCAACACTGTAGCGGCCCGAATGTTCCGGGCGCCCGGAACTTTGGCCCAAAAGTCCAAAGTCGGATTTTTTGGGCTGGGCCTATAAATAGGCGGTTGGCTGGGGCTTTTTGCCCCCTTTCCCGAGCTCCCTTCCCCTCGCACCCTTAAGCAAAGATGGAGATCTTTGTGCTGCGCATCATCTGGCGGAGGCCCGGATTTTTTGGAAGCCGCGGCATCGACGACTTCGGCATCGGAGCGCAGTGTGGCGATTTTTCATCGGAGGCCCATTATCGTCGCAGTTTGATCTGAGAGGTCTACAGAGCTACTCCGTCAGTATTTTTGGACGATTTCTGCGGCGTTGGAATCACGAGAGGTACGTCTTCGATTTTCGTGTTGATCATCTTGCTGGATTCAGAGTTTATGACATGGTTTTCGAGGCATTTCTAAGCCGCTGTTTTCTGGTGGAGTTTTTGGACAGCGGCCCCTTGCCGGAATTTTATCTCCTCAACCGAGTGTCGGATCGAGATGAGCCTATACACTTTTTAGATCTACTCATCGCAAGGATTATCATCATATTTTTCTTGGATTTTTCCGAGACCTTCCCGGAGGTATACTATTCCTCTCTTGTCTGTGTTTGAGTTTACAGTTGTATGGTTGTGAGTGTTTGCGCACCTGTACTGTGGAATTTGTAACTTGGCCTACGGGGCTCCGAATTGGGCGTGCAGGTACCCGTTTCGAAGGTATCGACGCGAGGATCGCAGCAGTATTTTTATTGGAATTTTTGGAGTTCGTTTTACAGGTGAAAATTTCGCATTAAGGGGACTGTTCCCAGCAGATTTGTGATGCTTGGATTTTATGGAATTAAGTGTAACTTTGGGTTGTGTTTTTGTACCCAGGAGGTATTGATCACTGTTCCTGTATTGTTGGATTGGTGGGTGTGTAGAGATATCTGTTTCTGGACTGTCTCAGCTGTGCGACTCCGGACAGTTAGCATTTTCAGGTGGGTGGCCTTGTCTCCAAGATTGACGGACTGTGCTTTAAATCTGCTATAGTAGGACTATGCATGATAGTGAAATGCTTGTGCAGCATGTTAGAATGTAGGAATTGCTATTCCTTGTTTTATCTGATGGTATTGTCATCTCCTTGCTTTCTACCATCTGTAAATTATAGTTATTGGAACTTGACCTAGCACCCCGTCATATGTTGCATGTGTAACCAGACTAGTAGAAAACCCTCACTTGGGCTAGGGTTATTTCTGCTTTAGACATCCACACTTCTACTTTCCTGGACATAGTGTTCTTCCTCGCCCGGGTAGTGGGCCGAGTGGTCAGGAGTTATCTTTTAGTGCGGGATGCATGTTACACTCGTGCTTGGGAGCAGAGTGGAGTCTGGTAGATGTAGTTGGTTGTTCATCTGTCGCGGGAGCCGTTTGGGTAGACGGCGGTCCCGAGATGTTTTATTTTTCTTGTTTTATCTGTCGCCGCTGTGCTAGTGGCAGCGGTGGATCAGTGTTAGCAGGACCTTAAACCCAGAACCTTTTTGGACACACATATGATTTTTGTCAACCAAATAGTTTCTTCCAAGCATCGTAGGGTCGCCGGAGTCTGTTCTTGTTTGATTGGACGAAGGCATTAGCCCTTCAAGGCTTGGATATAAAACTTGGTTTCAACTGTTTTCCTAAAAAGAACTAAAAATCATTAAATATGGATTTCTTACAGATCAGATGGCTTCAGTAAGAAATGTCACCTTTTTCTTATA
This sequence comes from Tillandsia leiboldiana, assembly GCA_029204045.2. Lineage (NCBI taxonomy): Eukaryota > Viridiplantae > Streptophyta > Magnoliopsida > Poales > Bromeliaceae > Tillandsia > Tillandsia leiboldiana. The sequence goes on from JAQNDB010001585.1 coordinate 23,076, forward strand.
AATTAACCACCCGAGATGATTCGAGTGGTCTGGGTTCTAAGGTCTGCCTTCTTCTTGGGACGAGAACAACGAGAGGCTATGCCTAGAGCCTGTTCTTGTTTGATTTGGGTTGTAGGTTCTAGTCTTTCGGTGTTCCCGGACCCTTCATTGAGTCAGTGGTTGAGATGTTCGGCCTGTTTGGCCTGTTGAGTCAGCTGTTCGCAGTGGATGCGATGTTGGCCTGTTGAGGCAGTTGTTCGCAGTAGATGCGACGTTTGGCCTGTTTGGCCTGTTGAGACAGTTTCTCGCGGTGGATGCGACTTTGTGCTATGAGTTGGTAGAGTGTGATCTAGAGGTTGTTTTTCCTGATTTAGTGGTGGAGGTGGTTCTCCCACTTAGCCTTGAGGATCTTGGGGTTCTGGCAGATCGAGTCGTGGAGGTTTCCCGACTCAGCCATGGTCGTGCATTATCAGATTGAGTCGTTGAGGGTTCTCCGACTTAGCTGTTTGAGTCGAGGTTCTTTTTCCGACTGAGTTGTGTTTTGAGCTTGGAGTTACCGATCTGTTTGATCGTGGATCATAGCCTGCATGAGCCACATTTGGCTTGACAGAGATACTTTACAGAGATACTTGATATGGGTTACTTATTGACTCGAGCGGGTCGCTCCCCTCGAGTGCCACTCCGGAGTAGGCGAGACCGGGCTGTTGTACCGGCGAGAGTTTGAGCTTTTCTTTTGCGGCTTGTCATCGCATTTGTCCCTCTGGCTGTGCTTGTGTTGGCAGTCATGGACGTCCTACGTAAGTTCGCTCCTCCGGGACGTAACGGCAGTAGGTTGGCGCAGGCTTGACTGTACCCGAGGAGGCAGTCAGTTCAGATTGGGTGATCAGAGATGAGTGTTAGTTGTGGCATCATGTTCTTTCTGTTCCACTCTTTGAGCATCTAGATAGAGGCATAGTAGCTGTACAGTTTACTTTTCCCAGCTTTCCTTACAGCACGGCTTTTGTTACTTTATGCCTCTAGTGGACTTAGTGGGCAGACCGTCGGGCTTGTTGGCGGCACCCACTGAGAACTACTTGGGACGTAGTTCTCACACCCGTCGTGGTGTCTTTTCCCACAGGAACTTCTACTCCAGTTCCTGTTGTTCCTGTTGCTGATCCTTCTGACCGAGGCGAGGGAGTCGCGAGCTAGTTCCCTACCCGTCGTTGGAGTGTAGCGGTACCCCTTCAGAGGAGAGCTTCAGTAGATTAGTTATTTTATTTTCCTCCTTTGAGAGACTGTTGTAGTGAGGATTGTTATGTTTTGAGAGCCTGTACACTGATGTATTTATTGGAGATACCTCCCGGTTGAGTTCTGAGTTTGTATATGAGGATACTGTATGATTATCATTGTTGGGAGACGGACATTGTTGTAGTATTTCCAGTTGTACAGTGATTGATTTAGTTATACAGCAGATTTTTATTTATAGCTCTGATATCTGTTTAGCTGTAGTACTTTTCTTGCAGGTAGGACGCTTCGCCTATGCGGGTTTGGCATAGGTGGCGGATCTGTTGGCGAGCCGGGTCGCAGTTTCGACCCCGGGGCGTGACATCGAAGCTCCTCTGACATTTGTCCGTCCAGATGAACTTTTCCCCCTTTTTAGTCCAGCGGTTTAAGGGGGTGGCTATCTTGGAGAAACCCTCCACGAAGCGCCGGTAGTACCCGGCTAATCCTAGAAAGCTTCGAACCTCTGTCACCGTCGTTGGTTGGGACCAGTCCGTCACCGAATCTATCTTCTTCGGATCGACTACGACTCCAGCCGCTGAGATTACGTGCCCTAAGAAGCCAACCTCTCGGAGCCAAAACTCACACTTTTTGAGTTTGGCGTAGAGTTTCTGTTCCCGTAGGGTCTGGAGGACTGTGCGCAGATGTTCTTCATGTTCCTCGTCTGTACGGGAGTAGATGAGGATATCGTCGATGAAGACCACCACGAATAAATCCAGGAAGGGTTTGAATACCCTGTTCATCATGTCCATGAACACCGCCGGGGCATTCGTGAGCCCGAACGGCATTACTGTAAATTCGTAATGACCGTAGCGAGTCCGAAAAGTCGTTTTGGGGATGTCCTCCCCCTTGACCTGGACCTGATGATAGCCCGACTGTAGGTCAATCTTTGAAAACACCGTCGCCCCCTGTAGTTGGTCGAAGAGGTCGTCGATCCTTGGCAGGGGGTACTTGTTCTTAACGGTGACCTTATTTATCTCCCGGTAGTCGATGCACAACCGGAGACTTCCGTCCTTCTTCCTCACAAACAGGACGGGCGCGCCCCAGGGTGACGCGCTAGGTCTGATGAAGCCCTTATCCAAAAGGTCCTCCAACTGTGCCTTGAGTTCCTTCAACTCCGCGAAGGCCATCCTGTACGGTGCCTCGGTGATGGGTTTGGTGCCGGGAAGTAGTTCAATAGGGAAGTCGACTTCCCGTTCTGGCAGCGCTCCGGGGAGCTCTGCCGGAAACACGTCCGGAAATTCCCTTACCACGGGAATTTCGAAAGGCGAGGGAACGTGTCGGGTGGCTAAATCTACCGAGGCTAGATAGGCCACGCACCCGCCCTCCATCAACTTCCTAGCTCGCGATGCGGAGATGATAGCCGAAAAGGAAGTGCTTTTACATAACAAGTACGCGTTTTCTGGAAATCCCGGCTTCTGTAGTTGCACCTGGCGCTTCTCGCAGTCGATGACCGCCTGATACTCGGTAAGCCAGTCCATGCCCAAAACCACGTCGTATTCCTTTAGCGGTATGACCACCAGATCCCAGGGGCACGTCAACCTTCCCAGTCTTATTGGACATGAGGGTACTAGGCCAGTTGCCGCGATTGGCCCCCCAGGGGTCTGGACGGTCAGTAAGACCTCAAGGGGACTACTTTATAGCAAATGTGTTTGTGCAAAGGTGCGGGAAATAAAGGAGCGTGTCGCCCCGGTGTCAAACAGGGTTCGTGCTCGGAAATTAGAAACGGAGGTAATACCTGCGACCGCCTCCTCTTGCAGTGTCGCTCCATGTTGGCCCATGGAGTAGAGCCTGCCTCCTGGTTGTGGTCGCGATTCTCCTTCTGCTCTTGGCGCCGGAGGGTGTGGGGGCATTCCCGTTGATGCTCTACCCCATCCTGGTGGCTGTGCCGTTGGGGTGGAGGCTGCGGAAGATGCCGCTCCAGTATTCAGGGGACAGTTGAATCGGAGATGCCCTGGTTTGCCGCAGCGGTAACAGTGGTCCTGTCTCTTAGGGCATTCCGTCACTGGATGCGATGCTCCGCAAATAACACATGGCTTGTTTGCTGGTCGCGGCTTTCTAATAGGTGCACTCTTGCTTCCTTGTTGCGTCTTGGGGTACTTTGGGGGTCGGCTCCCACCAGACGGACCCCTTCCCGGGTAAGTCTGTGTCCGCTTCCTCTCCCGGTTATTTTCTGATCCCTCACGTCGAGCTCGGGTGATAGCGAACCCCCGCTCCACTATGGTGGCCCTATCCACCACTTCCCTGAACGTGCGCAGGTCCGCTGCCTGAACCATCTCGAAGATGTCGCTCCGTAACCCGTCCACAAAAAGACGGGTCTTGTGGGGTTCATCTCGTATAACAAACGGGACGCAGTTAACCAATCTTACAAACTCCCTTTGATATTCCATGACCGAGCGGTTCCCTTGTCTAATGTTCTTCAGGTCGTCTTCCAATTGCCGATTGACGCTATCGGAGAAGAAAGCGTCAAAAAGTTCCTCTCTAAAGGCCGTCCATGTTGGTAGCGGGTCGTTTGTAGATGGGTCCGGGCGTACCGTCTTCCACCAGATGCGTGCATTCCCTTCGAGAAAGTGGGCGGCTAGTGGAACCCGCTCGTGTTCCTCCATCAGTAGGTCCTCGAAGAGTTTTTCCATGGTATCTACCCATTTCTCGACGACCCATGGATCGGTCGTCTCTCCCTCAAAAGTGGGAGGGTCATGCTTCTTAAACCTAGTCAAATTCGTCCTGACTCTTTCTCGCGTCGTTCGTTGCTCCGTGATCCCTCCTATAGCGGCGGACCCCCCGAGAGTAGGGGTCGTTCCTGCCTCCCCTGCTGTCGCTCCCATCACGGGCCCCGTGGTCGTCGGAGTAGGTACATCCCTTGGGGATGGGGGCTGTTCCGTGGTCGTGCCACCCGTCCCTTGCGGTCCCGTAGTGGGTGCGGTGGCTTCCGGCGGAGGGGTCGGATCGCGCTCGGCTGGCGCGGTTGCCTATTGCTGCGTCAGGTGACGAACCTGCTACGTCAGCGTCGCTAATTGCCCGGCCATTTCCCGCAGTTGTTGTCGGAGGAGCTGGTTTTCTGCGGTGGTCGGGGTCACTCTGTCCGCGTCCGCATTCTCGGTGGACGATCTAGTCCGGGCCATCGTCCGCTATAGACAAAGAAACCACGTTAACCCTAAGGTTATAACCCTAACACCCTGTCTTACGATTACACCTACATTACGTTCCCCCTTTCCCCGTACTCTCACGTACTACGCATCTATACCTTGGTTATCTCATGTCTAATTTGCTTGTGGTACCCTACACTGTGGATGTGGATCACGTCTACTATGGTTATGGTTGTTTTTCTCTGATACCATTTAATCTGTCACGCCCCTGGGGGTTTTTGAGTCTATCAATGCGGAAAATTGCTTGTATCTTTTTTTTTTCTTCCTTAATAAGGTATTTTAAACCTCATCCCCGGTGCGTGCCAGACCGCCACATACACAAATTCTCCCTGCCCGCGGACAGAGTCTCCTTTGTATATGCACGGCGTCTCATTTACAACAACATACATCAAACACCAACCATCAACCATACAATAGACATACATCATCAAGCGGAATATTAAAGCGGCATCGGTGTTTAGAAAGGATAAAGCCAGCGGTTGCAAAACCCGTGCCCACACGGCACTTCATTTTGAGAAAACCTTTTCGAAGTCATTTGGTTTATCATGAAAACGTGCCGCATAAGAAAACATCACCAAAAGAAACGAAATATAAAAGTACACCTCATCCACAGCGCTAAGTAATACATGTCCACGAATATTACGACCCACAAGCAAATTAACTAAATTAAGCGTAAGAGAAATGAGATAATAAAAACCAAGTGTTCTGACTACGGTTCTCGCGACGCAGTCTCACCGCCCTCCCGGCTAACGCACCTCGTAACACCTGTCACGGAGTGGGTAATGTCAGTGACAAACAAAGTAGATGTCTAATATCAATAAGGAAATAAGGAGCAAACCGAATACACCGAAACCATTTCGCTAAAACCCTACACATATTAAGCTGGGCCCCAACCCCAGATTTATCAATTAAATTGGGCACCAACCCCAGAATTATCAATTAAATTGGGCACCAACCCCAGAATTATCAATTAAATTGGGCACCAAACCCAGAATATTTGTCGGAGAGACTAAAGTCTCCCCTCGTGCGCAAACACCTACTTTGATGCTTTTAACCTCTTCGCGGTGCTGGTGTGCTATTTTCAGCGGGCGCGAAGAGGTCCTCACGGCACCCACACTTTTGTGAGGAACACGGGTCATAAGAGACCACTCTTCCGGAAAAGTACACCCATGCGGAGGCCAATCCGCCTGTGTACGTGCAGCATCCGAAAACGGATTTGCCGAGATCGGCGTGTCATGAGCACCGCGACCGTAGCCGCTTCAATTGTTAGATAAAAACACAATTATGCGAAAGGTTAAACTGTCCATCTACTTTGTTAGATAAATTAAGAGCATTTTAATGACGATAGATGCACTTACTGCACTGGTTGTATTTACAGCAACCGTACCCACCTATTTGAAGAGAGATCGGAACACCCGAATCCTTCGCGCACCCCCGCTGCGCGTCTGGACCTAAAGAAAGTTCGCACGGATAACTATAGTCAAAAGCGTGTACTAACATCCGAAAACACAAGACCCAATTTACTCTTTTCGACGGAAAAGTCCAACAAAACTCAATCCTCAACCGGTAGCCCACTCGGGACGTCAATGGTTAGACCAAGAAGGCCCCGGCGGCGAAAATGATGAGAGAAGAGACCCGACGGCGCGCCCCCGACAATTTCGTCGAGGCGCGGACCGTCGGTGAAATCGGCACCCAACAAAATAAAACAGTGACCAAAAAGATCCCAAGTTGCAATGCCAAGAAAACCGCGGAGATTGTGATCCCAACGGCGAAGACGGCGCTCAAAACGGTGGAAAAACGGACAAAAACGGAGCAAATGAACTTCGGGCTGTCGGTTGGTGCACGGGGGCAACCGTGCACCGGGTTCACGGCGTCAGGCGGCGGCGGCATGCGCCGGGTGCACGCAGGAGGCGTGCACCGCGCATCTCGGGCCGGGCCGGTGCACGACCCGAGAGTGCACCGGGTCCTTGCCCTTCGGCCGCAAGCGCGTGCGCCGGGTGCACGCATGAGTCGTGCACCGCGCGCCTTGGGCCGGGCCGGTGCACGAAACCATGCACCGGGTCTGGTGCTTCCGACGCTGCGGGCATGCACCGGGTGCTCGCCTGGACCCGTGGACCGTGCTGTACGGACAAGCACAGTAAACCCTAATTTCGCGGTTTTCTTCGCCGTTTTCGCTCCCGTTTCGCGATTTCTTCTCCGTTTTCGCTCCCGTGCGGCTCAAGCGAAGACCCCGCGACCATGGTAACGACGGCGGCGGCCTCCCGTTTAACAACGGCGGCGGCGGCCTCCCGTTAACCCACTATGTTCCAATGAAACATCCCCAAAAATCTCCGAATAAATTTGCGGTAAATCTAACGGCTAAACCGTTGATCCACGAACAACCAAAACATAAATCGGAACCCCGATCGAATTTTCGACCAAGTCCGATAAAAAGAAACCGACTAAAAATCATCGATTAAACTCGATAAAAACCATCGATCATCCTCGATCAAGAACGAGAATAAAACATGGATCAAAACCCGACGAAAATCCGCGATCGATGTACTAATTAATACGACCTTACGAGAACACGGAAAACCCCCGATTAATTCTACAAAAAGATTAACGACCACTAACCTCAATCTATCGGAATTAAAGAACCGATCTTGTTTACTTTCGGCGTTGGAGACCCGGATCCGCTCCCCGTAGACGATGGCGTCTCGTTCTCCGATCTCCGGCACGTGAATCAGGGCGATCGGGTTCCTCCGCTTCCTCCTTCTTTTCCTCTTTTCTCCTCCGGTTAGGGTTCCGTCTTTTCTTTTCTTTTTCTCTTCTCACCGATTAGGGTTTTTATTTCTTTCTTTTCTTTTCTTTAATCGGGATCCCTTATATAGTCGCACTTTATCTCTAATTAATTTCTCTTTAATTCGTATGTAAGAGAATTATTATTTTCCGTCTGGGGTAATTAATTAACTAATTAATTATCCCCTACGAGATAACCCACCTTATCTCTAACGGGTGCAAGATATTTTGCACGGATTCCGATGCACGACTAATCACCGTATCACTTTGAATCCCGTTCCGGGGGATCCCGATATCGGATTTCAGATCTGATCGCACCGTCGGCTTTCTTTTTCCGCGCTCTATCGCAGAAAAATACTAGCACCCCACAATGGCCAACTTTTAAGAATTGAATAATTTTATTTCACTTAAAGGCTTAAATGACTACACGTAAGTCAAAAATACCCCGAAAGGCCGGATCACTACACCCGGCTATAGCATTTTGGATGGTAGCAAGATCCAAGAGGAACATGAGAGTTAAGCGTGCTAGAGCTAGAGTAGTTCTAGGATGGGTGACCCCCTGGGAAGTGGGGCGTCACAGTTGGTATCAGAGCCATTCACCAGCCGGAAATGTGAGATGAGTCTCGGCTGAGCCAGGGTTATATAGCGGGTAGAGCGAGGCTCCCCGGCTAATGACCGTTGTGAGTGGAGTGCAGCTCCTCACAAGGTCGGCTAAGGCTAGCGAGACGAGTCTCACATCGCCTGGTGCTTGTGAATGTGCTTGAGCCTGACGTGGACGTCAGGGCTTAAAGGGGGAAGAATGTGACACCCCCGAAATTTGGATTAGTCCTCTATATAAATGATATAATAGGATTAAAATCTCTAACCCGGCTATAGCATTTTGGATGGTAGCAAGATCCAAGAGGAACATGAGAGTTAAGCGTGCTAGAGCAAGAGTAGTTCTAGGATGGGTGACCCCCTGGGAAGTGGGGCGTCACATGCACGGCCAAGTCGACCGCCTCTTGATAGGTGGGAAAGCCTGCCTGTGGCATTCTACGAAAGGCGTCGTCCCTGACGCTGCGCTGAAAACGGTCGACACTCTCAAGCTCTCGTGTCAGTATGCACAAGCGTTCAGTGAGGGTCAGCAGCTGCCCGGCCACCTCGCGCAGCTGGTTGCGTAGTAAGCGGTTCGCCTCGGCTGCAGTGTCCATTCCCGTTGGCCGTTGCTCACTAAGCCGGACTGTTATCTATACACACAAAGAAATCACATCAATCCTATTGTGTCTAGGAAATCCCAGCACCTTGACCTTCTATCCCTGGGACTCGATCCCTTATTTCCCCGCGCTCACGCTCGTACGCGACACACCTATACTTTGGTTATCAACTTTGTTAGTCACTTGTGTCATTACATTCTGTGGATGTTAGTCATGATCTCCTTGGTTAAAACCGTTTTCTCTGATACCATAAAATCTGTCACGCCCCGGAGGTTCTAAAGGAGCGGAAAACGTACCTATTTTTTTCTTAAATAATTACATGAACCTTGCCTCCGGCGCGTATCAGACCCGCCGCATATACAAATTCACTCCCCAAACGGGCGGAGTCTCCTTTGTATATGCACGACGTCACAATCAATTCCAATGCTTTAACCATTCCAATCATGACATGCAATGAGGAGAGGATATAGTACATCAAACCATCACCGCTATCTTATACAGTCTATAGCATAAACCCATGGGTTTTGAAAATCGGTGCCCACACGACACCCAGTTTTCTAAATCGTTTTCGCAAACTCTTTGTGCGGCCATTAACTTGAAAGGATAAATCCACGAGTTTTAAAATCGGTGCCCACACGGCACTTGCTTTGAAAACATCTTTGAAACCGGTTTGTATTTGAAAACAAGCCACAATTACACATCCTATCATTTACCAGTTAGTTACAAGAAAGTCCTCGTCCCAACATCCATCAGAAACCACAGTATATGAATCACAGTTAACTAACCATAGTAATGCAATAACCAAAAGTAAATAAAATAAAGTATCGTTTTACTAGCCCTCATAGCTAGTGTCCTCTAACTGATGCCTCACCGTCGTCCCGAAATCCACCCCTACTCGAACCTGTCACAGTGTGGGTTGTCAGTGACTGATAAAGTAGAGAACAAGCAAGTAAACGCAATAAATAGAAAGAACACACCGCGTCACCGGGCATTTACTTTTCCCCTCCCCCTCATGTATCGCTAAATCCCTGTTGGAAGTCCCGCTGGGCACCTACCCCAGCTTTCTGAATATTTTGGGCACCAACCCCAATACCGTACTCATCTTCTTGGTGCCTCCAACCCCTCGACTGCCCAAGTAGCAGCCGCCTCCCCTAGAGGGGTCCCCACTAACCTCCCCTTGAGGGGTACACGGGTAAATGACTTACCATCTTTTCGAAAAAATACACCCTCTGCAGTGGCCAAACTGCCGGTGTGCGTGTAAGCAATATGAGTGTTTTAATGCCTTGCGACCTCAGCCGCTATAACCAGAGTAGTATAACGCACCTGCGACCGCAGCCGCTATAACCAGAATAGTATAACGCACCTGCGGCCGCTATAACCAGAAAAGTATACCGCACCTGCGACCGCATCCGCTCTATTGAAATAGTAAAAGGGATTCACATGCCAGGGGGTTAGTCAAATTATAACCGTATCTACTTTATCAAAATGAGTATTCGGAAACGACACCTCACCGGTAATAACCAACACCTACCCACCTTGATTATGCGAAACGCATATTCCGGAGACTGAACCTTGTTCTCTGTTGACGCCCGGACCTAGAAGTAGTCCCCAAAAGAGCCATGGTCAGATTAACAATATAGCAGTGGATAATCCGAGCCCAAACAACTCAAAACACTAAGGACAACTTGACCCGGCGGTGGTGCCCGTGCGCGTCGAGCGACGCGGCCGCCTCCGCGGTGTCACGGGTCGTACGGCCGCGCGGGCACCAGCCCCGCGCGGCGTTTGCCGTGACCGCGCGGGCCCAAGCTCCGCGCGGTGCAAGCCGCGGCCGCACGAGCACCAACCCCGCGCGGCACCTTCCGCGATCGTGCGGACCTCGGCCTCGCATGGCGCAAACCGCGGCCACGCGGGCGCCGGCCCCGCGCGGTAACCGCCGCGGCCGCGCGGGCACAAACACCGCGCGCCGCAACCGCACGGGCGCCCGCCCGCGCAGCATTAGCCGTGGCCGCACGGGCATGGCCCCGCGAGGCACGTGTTGTCACCGTCGCGCGGGCACCCGCCCGCGCGGCACAAACTGCAGCCGCGCGGGCAGGGCCCCGCGCGGTATGCACCGCCACCGCTGCCGCCGCGCGGGCACCCGCCCGCGCGGCACAAGCTGCAGCCGCGCGGGCAAGGCCCCGCGCGGCATGCGATGTCGCCACCGCACGGGCACCCGCCCGCGCGGCACGCGCCGCGGCCGCCGCGCGGCATGCGATGCCGCCGTCGCGCGGGCACCCGCCCCGCGCGGCACGCGCCGCGGCCGCCGCGCGGGCATGGCCCCGCGCGGCATGCGATGCCGCCGCGGCGCGGGCACCCACCCCGCGCGGCCTTGCCCGCGCAGCGTGCGATGCCGCCGCGGCGCGGGCACCCGCCCCGCGCGGCACGCGCCGTAGCCGCCGCGCGGGCGTGGCCCCGCACGGCACGCACCGTGGCCGCCGCGCGGGCGTGGCCCGGCGCGGCGTGCGATGCCACCGCCGCGCGGGCACCCGCCCCGCGCGGCACGCGCCGCGGCCGCACGGGCACCGGCCCCGCACGGCTTTTGCCGCGGCCACGCGGGGAACTTGATCCTGCGCTGCTCTAGCCGCCGCCGCGCGGGCACCGTCCCCGCGCGGTGCGCATTTCGGTCGCGAGGCGACGCCTTAGGGCTTCGCGGCGCGACACGTTGGGTAGCAAACGGCTACTCCTAAACTTCATGAAAGACCGATACCCAAAAACCGAGCGAAACTATACCAAAATAAAATTAGTTTACCTCTAATCATAGGAGACGGCTATCCGTTCTCGCTCCCGGTTTTGGCGCGTTCGTCGGGAGGGTTTGGATCCTTTAGCTTTCACCTTCTTCTCCACCGTTCTCTTTCGATTAGGGTTTCGCCTTTCTTCTTGTTTCCTCCGGTTAGGGTTTCGTCTTTCTTTTTCTCTCTCTTTCTTTCGGGAGAAGATAACGAAATATCTTTTCGTACGACAATAACCACTTTGGGTATTTAAAATTCCCAAATAATTAATTCCTTAATTAATTAATTCCCCAATTAATTAATTCTCCAATTAATTAATTTCTCAATTTAGATTCTTCAAGATAATTCCTTAAAAATAATTCTATCTTTTTCCTCGTAAAGCGTGCCAAATCACTTACGCGGATTTCGATGCACCCCTGTCCATTACGATCACTTTCTACCCCTTTCCGGGAGTTCCGTAAGTCGGAATCCAGATCCGATCGCGCTGCCATTCTCCGTTTTCCAATTTCTATCGCAGAAAAAAACCCGCACCTCCGAATTGACGACTTAAGTAAACCCGTTACGTTAATTACATTAAACGGAAACTTTATTAGCAGGAGGTATTAAGTGTTACAAAATCTATGATATTACAGTCTTTGCCTTTGTTGTACCAGGGGTTTTCCCTGTTGATGTAGCAGGTGCTGCGTCGTCCTTCATTAGTTCATCCCAGTTTACTGATTTCATGTCTGAGTCGTCCACAGAGACATACTCACCTTTTCTTTGAGTTTTCTTCGCTCTCTTTAGTTTGTTTGTTGCTCGTGTGTGTACCATGGCTACAAGAAGCACTATAATCCAAGCAAACACCATCCTTGCTTGTGCCTTAGTAAATGAGAAACCTGCGAGCAAGAATTCAAGAACACGAAAAATTATTTAATTTTCAAAAATTTAAAAAATTGTACCCAAACAATCATTATCGTGTAGAGAGACTAGGAATCAAGTTAGTTTTGCAAAAAGAATTTTAAAAATAAATCAATTCCATGATTTACAAAAATTCTCATTATATGCCCTAAAACCGAATTTTTAGAAATCGAAGCTTAAAAATCTGTTAATCAAGAGAAAACAAGGCATATAAACAAAACTAATCTACTCAGAGTTCTTATTTCAAAAGAAATTTGATCAAAAACCATCTAGAATTGAATTCGAATCATGATTTTCACTCACGTTTTGAAGAACAATGCAAAAACAGTGAAAAAATCGAGTTTTGATCATAAAAACTTACTTGAATCCGAAGAACTTGAGTTAGAAGGGCTCCAAATCGGTTGTTTTCAAGTGAGAGAAACTCTGGAGACTTGGAAACGAAAGTTTGTTGTAAAAAGAAATCAAATACCCTTTTGTTTCATATAAACCCTAGCCGCGGTCCGGATCGGCACAAGAATCCAGTCCGGATCGGCTACCCACAGATAATATCTGCGTTCGGGATCCGGAACAGATTTTCCAGTCCGGATCGGCTCCAACTTTTTCTTCAGAAAAATTTAGAAAAATTTCATAAATTCCAGAAAAAGATTGTAAGCACTTTTGTATGTCAACTTTAAACAAAAGAAATAGATTATGCTAAATCTATCAAAAATATCCAAGTAATGAAACGAAAATTTATAAAAATTAAATCCTTTAAAGTTGAACAAGTTCAAAAACATCAATCACGATCTTATGAGTAATGCGTTTATCAAATCATCAATTTGGTAAAGAAAATGAAGCACAAAGATCGATAGATGTTTGAAATCCCAAATAGATTAGATAATATATCTAGTCAATTTATTGTAAGGAGTGGCTCTTTGAGCATCTTTCAATAAAATCCCCACCTTATACCAACCTTGGAATTCGACAGAGTCAAGTATTCCAAAAGGCATTTTATCTAATCATCAAGAAAAACCATGCTTTGTATACATGTGGTAGCTGCACACAGTACTCGGACGACCGAGGTGGTAGCTCTTTCCTTCATGTGGTGGTAGTTTTCACACTCCTCATTGGGATGTAACTCTTTCCACATCTTTTGAGCATAAAAATTTTGATAAACTCCCCCTCAATTGGCTATCAATTATTTAAGATATGAGGTATTCAACCAAAAATTGATCTCGAGTTCATACTTGACTCAATTGTCAAATAAGATAAAAACTATACCAAAAGATCATTTCAGAGAGAAATTGACTTTGATCAATTTAAAAATGACTTAATTGATATAAATGATCATTGCATCAAATGAATTATCATGATATCCAAACCATAATAAATTTCTAAATGAATGAAAAGATGCAATTAAAGTCAATTATACTAATGTTTAATTAATTTCTACGTACAAGCATAGATAAGGAACAAAAACACAAAACAAAACCTAACCTAAGCAATGGTTTCAAAAAGTGTTATTTCAAAGAAAGCATTCCAATTGCTTTACACAAATGAATAAACCATTTTTAATCCAAAGGTTTTGTTAAAATGTCAGCTAATTAATCTTCAATTGAAATATAAGAAATTTGAAGAATACTTGATTCAACTAGCTCTCTTAGAAAATGATATCTAAGTTCAATGTGTTTTGTTCTCGAGTGCAACACAGGGTTTTTAGAAATATTTATAGCACTAGTGTTGTCACAAAGATTAGTTACCAAAGACGCAGGAATTCGGAAGTCGCTCAACACGCTTTTCAACCAAATAAGTTGGGTTGAACAACTACCCGCTGAAATATATTCCGCTTCGGCAGTCGAGAGTGCAATGCAGTTTTGCTTTTTACTATGCCATGCAACAAGACAATGGCCAAGATAAAAACATGCACCACTCGTACTCTTCCGATCATCCACTGATCCTGCCCAATCGGCATCTGAATATCATATTATGTCGAGAGTTGTGCCCATAGGATACCAAATTCCGAAATTCAATGTTCCTTTGACGTACCGGATGATCCTTTTCAGCGCTTTCAGGTGAACCTCCTTTGGTGCTGACTGATATCTCGCGCAGATCCCAACACTAAAGGATATATCCGGGCGACTAGCCGTGAGATAGAGTAGACTTCCAATCATGCTCCGATAAAGCTTCTCGTCTACACTTTCACTAAGAGATTCACTTCCTAATCCCTTGTTGCTAGTTCCTATAGGAGTCGGAAAGTCTTTAGAGTTCTCTAATCCGAATTTCTTAACCAACTCCTTTGCATACTTGGATTGGCATAGATGGATGCCTTCTTCATTTTGTTTTACTTGCAATCCAAGAAAATATGTTAGCTCGCCCATCATGGACATCTAAAATTCGCTTTCCATGGTTTAAGCGAATTTAGAAGCATCATTATCCCTTGTTGCACCAAATACAATGTCATCAACATAGATTTGTGCGACAATAAAGTTATCCTGATAATGCTTCACAAAGAGAGTCCGATCCGCTCCCCCTCGAGTGTACCCCTTTTCCAAAAGGTGCTTTGTCAACCTTTCGTACCATGCTCGTGGTGCTTGTTTTAGACCGTAAAGAGCCTTTTTCAATCGAAAAACATGGTTAGGTAGTTTATGGTCAATGAAACCTTTCGGTTGAGCCACATAAACTTCCTCATTTAAAAACCCATTTAAAAAGGCGCTCTTAACGTCCATTTGAAAAAGTTTGATTTTAAAACGACAAGCAATCGCAAAGAGGATGCGAATTGACTCGAGACGAGCTACCGGGGCGAACGTCTCATCAAAGTCTATACCTTCAATTTGTGAATAGCCCTGAGCAACTAGGCGTGCTTTGTTCCTAATAATGGTACCATCCTCGTTTTTCTTGTTCTTGAAAATCCACTTAGTACCAATTACGTTGTGTTGCTTCAGTGGCTTCGTTAGTTCCCAGACTTTGTTTCTTTCGAGTTGATGGAGCTCTTGTCACGCCTCGGAGTCGAAACTGTGACCCGGGCTTGCCAATAGATCCGCCACCTATGCAAAACCCCGCATAGGCGAAGCGTCCTACCTGCAAGAAAGGCTACAGCTAAATAGATATCAGAGCTAAAAAAAATAAAAGTGCTGTAAAACTAAAACCAACCATCTGTACAACTGGAATAATGATACAATATTCATCTCCCATAAATGATAATCATATAATTTCCTCAGATACAAAACCCAAAACTCAACAGGGAGGTATCTCCAATAAATACATCAGTGTACAGGCTCTCAATACACATCAACCTCACTACACCAGTCTCTCAGAAGAGGAAAATAAAATAGCTATTCTACTAAAGCTCTCCTCTGAAGGGGGTACCGCTACTCTCCAACGACGGGTAGGGATCTAGCACGCGACTCCCTCGCCTCGATCAATAACCGCAGAATCGGCAACACCCGCTAAGACTCTGCAAAACAAAGGAGAGAAAGGGAAAAGGAGGGGGAAAAACCCCAATGGGCGTGAGAACTACACCAAAAAGGGAGTTCTCAGTGGGTACCACCGCCAGCCCGACGGTCTGCCCACTAAGTCCTCAAGAGGCAATAATATAACAATGCAGTAAGAACTTAACAAGAAGGCTGGAGACTCTCAACAGCTACCATGCCTCTAACTAAAGGCTCAAAAGGGGAAAACTTCGATAAAGATATGCAATCACTCGCACACGAGGTGCTCAATCGACCCAATCGAGCTGACTGCCATACCGGGTCCAGTCAAACCTGCGCCTACCTACAACCACCTCCCACTACCGGGCAGGAATTACGTAGGGTGTCCATAAGGACTATCTCGCTATCGAATAGTGGCACCTGCAGGCTATAGTCGAAATCCACGCTCTCTCTCAGAACGGATAGACTCAAGATCCTCAATCTCTCGCACAACGGTCGAAAACTCACAACGACCTCGGGACCACCGTTAACCCCAAACGGTTCCCAACAACACTAGCACTAGTCTAAACACAGCTACTAGACTCCACTCAGCCACAGGCACGAGTGCAATAATAAAAGTACCTGCCTGAATAAACCCAATCAAATGAACCGGTATAAAACCCGGTACTGCCTGCTCAAACTGTCTCAAGTATCTGCTCACAAATCGGTACTCATTGACCGATACTCACTGTCTGGCACTCACTTGTTGGGTTATGTATAATTGGATCTAAATAGGGGAAAAAACACCTAGAGGGGGGTGAGTAAACAATAAACACTCAAAAATCTTTGCGATATAAAACCCAATGCGGAAAAATAAATAACACGCAGAGATTTTTACGTGGAAAACTCCAAACCGGAGTAAAAAACCACGGGACCGATAACACGGTGAAATCCACTAGAATTAAACACGTACAAGGTGATATACCGTACTCACAGACGACTCAACCTTTTCCATACGCTCCTAGTTGATCTTCTCCGCTCGCTCCACGATGCTTCTCGAATCCACGATCTGCGTCCAACGCCGAATCCACGACGTCCGACCGAATCCACGGTCTTCACCCAGTAGCACGCTTCGAATCCACGAACGTACCTCGCTCCGAATCCACAAGAGCGGTAGCACCTTGAATCCACAAGGCCACGCGAGTCCACGTGCCGATTTTAGGAAAATCGTTGTTTTTGGGTGGTGATGATCCGCCGAATACTTAGATTAGAAATAGATCGGAAATACCATCTAAGTATTCATTGATTTGATTCTACTCAAAATGTGAGTGTGAAAACCTAGAATCAAATCAATCAATATAGATGAAGAAACATAAGATTAAATCTATTGATTTCCTTTCTTCTCTATTTGTGGATCTATCTATTTCGGTCGTCTTTTTCCCTTTTTCGTGGTTACCCTAAAAGATGAATTAAAGGGTCTATATATAGGTTAGAAACCATTGGAAGAGGATAAGAATCAAAAACTAACCTTTTCTGGAATTTTTCAGGACGGCGATCCGGATCGGACTTCGGCGATCCGGATTGCAGTAGCGAGACAGACAGTTTCCAGAAAAATAAAGGTTCGGGATCCGGATCGAAGTGCCTGATCCGGATCGTTCATACAATTCACCAAACACCAACGTTCGGGATCCGGATTGGAAAGCCTGATCCGGATCGTTCATAAATCATGGTAAAACCAGTGTTCGGGATCCGGATCAAAGGAGGCTACGATCCGGATTGAACTTGTGTATGAACGAACACCCTTCGGGATCCGGATTGGAAAGTCTGATCCGGATCCTGAACATGTCCCATGTCCAGTTTTTGATTTTTATGCAATTAGAAATTCATCCAAGTGTTTCTACACTATAAGAAGTATTCGGATCACCAAAAATAATTAGTTAAACATAACTGATCCTTTTGAATTCTTCTTTCTTGAGATTGAGTTAAATGATCCAACTTTCTTTATCTTCAATCTTCAAGACTTGACCGAATTCACGAAATACGCCAACTCAAATTCCGTAACAATCTCCCCCTTTGGCGGTTTCGTGACAAAACACAAATCCACTCAAGAAAATTCAAAAAGATATTTTTGTTGATATCACCATACAACAAAAATTTACAATGGAGATCCAAAATAAAATAGATACATGAGTTAAACTCCTAAAACAGACTCTAGACTTAGACATCTGTACTCTCTGCAAAAGAAATCATTCTTGACAAAAGAAATCGTTAGATACCTCAAGAATTTTATGTCATTCAAAAACCACATACAGAGATGAAGTTTATACTCATTTATACTTACCATGACATTTATACATTCAGATATGTAACTGGATCATAGTTAAAAACCAACATATCTTCTATGCAATCAAAATCCAAATGTCACAAAATTGTTAGTGAACATCAACTTGTTAGTTATATTACATGCCCAAATAGTTAGCAAATAGTTAGTCGAGGCATGCATGCAATCTCAAATGAAAACCAAAAGTTGAAGTTATACTTACCTTCATGGTTCACAAACAATCGATCATGGTTTCATTGTTCAAACTGTTCTAATATTCTCTCCCCCTTTTTGTCACAAAGGAAGCCAAAATTGCGAGAATAAAAAGGAGAGTTAAAAAGTTCGAGAACCAAAAGTTTGAGAATGAAAAGCAAAAATTAATACCTGCACAAGAAAAGATTAAAAGGATAGGGATTACTCAGAATCATCCGAACTGATGCAGCCGAGCATTTGGAAGATTTTCTTTAATCGTTTGTTCATGGATGACTGTTTCTTGTTGACCTTTTTATTTCTTCCTTTACTTCAATCAGTTCGTTCGATATGCGTTCTTGCTCGTTGGAGAGCCTTTGCTGTTCTTTATAAATGGAGGTAACCGATGCATCCTCATCGGATGTTGATGGAGGTGCTTGTTGTGATGCATATGCTGGTTGGACTGGAGGTGGTGCTGCTGGTGCAGAGGTTGTTGCTTGTTGTTATGCTCTTCGTCGGTGAGGAGGTGATGGGGGCTCATCTTGTTTTGTTGAGAGAGACTTTACAATAGTTGTTTCATTGATCGTTCCTAGACTGTGCATGTAGGAACTCGCACTTGTGTCAGCTTTAAATTTTCGAAGAATGCGCATAATGATCATTGGATAGGGTAGTCTCTCTGACGGGTGAGCATGTTCCACATAGCATGCCATCCTCGACCAGATGATGTAAGGAATATTTAAGTTTGCTCCCATTGCTGCTGTGGGGTTTCCAAGAAGATAGAGGAACAACATCCTATCCCACCGAAGAACCTTTGTATTCATATTGGAAGGACGTTATAACAGACAATGAAGTTCAAGTAGGGATACTCTAGTCGAAGCACTTTTGAAAAGACGGAGTTTCCTGCCGACAGAGTATCTGGAAGACAGATTCCATCAACTACCACTCTCCAGGAGTTGGTGGTGAAGGTTTGACTCTTCAGATAATGAGCCCCATCAGCTCTGGCCGTCATTCCTAACGCCTCTCCAATCAGTTGAGGGGTTACTTTGATCTTAACATTCTTAACCAATGTTTGAAATTCTCGATGTCCGCTCTCCTGATCAACTAGATAGCAAGCATTTTGATAAAACATCCTTACTGAGTGAAGACAATACCCAGTGGTCTCGGGGAAATTGCAAATGGGAGCAAGACCTGTCTGATCATACAGAGTCCCAAAAAGCGAAGATCGTTCCTTCAAGGCTTTGACATTAACATGTCTTTCGCCAATGCATTCCCTGTTCTCAAAATCCTTTATCCTAGCAGAGCTGATAAAGTCTTGTGGAGGAGGCTGGCTAGCAACTGGTTGCTCAATGGAAATTCCTCGAGCACTCCCTCTCTTGCGGGCAACACTTTTTCTTTTTGTTTTCACAGAAGTTTTCTTCCATTGGAGCTTTTCCTTTTTCAGCAGCAGTGGGCGGAGCCTTTGCCTTTGATGTCTCTGCAGGGGCTTTTCCTTTCGAAGCAGTGGGAGTAATTTCTTCAACTTGAAGCTCATCCCAATCGATCGATTCCGTCTCAGAGTCCGTATCGGAAATCATCCTTTGTTTTCTTCGCCTTCTTAGCCTTCTTGGGCTTGATAGTATCTCTTGTATGAACCATAGCAGCCAAAAGAAAAATGATCCAGGTGATCACCATTGCTACTAGTTTCTTGTGAGAAAGGAAATCCTGTGAGCAACAACTCAAGAACACGAAAAAATTGTTAATTTTCAAAAATTTGAAAAATTGTACCCAAACAATCATTATCGTGTAGAGAGACTAAGAATCAACTTAGTTTTGCAAAAGGAATTTTAAAAGTAGATCAATCGCATGATTTTCGAAAATTTCCATTATATGCCCTAAAACCGAACTTTTTGAAATCGAAGGCCAAAAAATCCGTTTATCATGAGAATACCTAGCATATAATCAAAACTAATCTACCCAGAGTTCTTATTTCAAAATAAATTTGATCAAAACCATCCACAAACGAAAAAGATACAGAAATTTCATCACGTTTTGAGGAAGAATATGAAAAACTGTGAAAAACCGAGATTTTGATTAATAAAACTACTTGGAATCGAAGAACTTGAGTTTGAAAGCTTCCAAGATGGATGAATTCTAGAGAGAGAAGCTCTGGAGACTTTTGAACAAAAGATTGAAGTAAAAAGAAATCAAAACCCTTTTGTTCTATATAAAACCCTAGCCGCGATCCGGATCAGTTCGTGATTCCGATCCGGATCGGCTACCCGCAGAGAATACCTGCGTTCGGGATCCGATCGGCTTGTCCAATCCGGATCGGCTCCAACTTTTTCTCAGAAAAATTTAGAAAAATTCTAGAAAAAAAACCAGAAAAAGATTGTAAGCACTTTTGTGTATCAACTTTAAATGAAAATCATCGTTCATACAACAAGAAATAGATTATGCCAAATCTATCAATAACATCCCACAATGAAACGAAACCTTATAAATAATTAAATCCCTTAAAGTTGAACACTTCAATTACATCTAACTTGATCTTATGAGTAATGCCTTTATCAAATCATCAATTCGGTAAAGAAAATGAAATACAAAGATCAATAGATGTCTGAAATCCCAGATAAGTTAGATAATATATCTAGTCAATTTATTGAAGAGAGTGGCTCTTTGAGCATCTTTCATTAAAATTCCCACCTTATACCAACCTTGAATTTTGACAGAGTCAAGTATTTCAACATGCATTTTATTTAATCAAACTTGAAAAACCTTGCTTGGTATACATGTGGTAGCTGCACACAGTACTCGGACGACCGAGGGTGGTAGCTCTTTCCTCCATGTGGTGGTAGTTTTCACACTCCTCTATTGGGATGTAACTCTTTCCACATCTTTTGAGCATAACACTTTTTTCTTTGACTCCCCCTCAATTGGCTTATCAATTATTTAAGATATAAGTATTCAGCCAAATATTGATCTCGATTTCATACTCGACTAAACAGTCAAATAAGATAAAAAACTATACCCAGAGATCATCGAGAGAGAAATTGACTTTGATCAAAACAAAGATGATTTAATTCACATAAATGATCATTGCATCAAATGAATTATTATGATATCCAAGCATAATAAATTTCTAAACATATAAAAGGATGCAGTTAAAGTCAATAAAAACTAATGCTCAATTAATGTTCTATGTCTAAGCATAGATAATGAACAAAAACACAAAAACAAAACCTAACCTAAACAAGAGTTTCAAAAAGAGGTTATTTCAAGGAAAGCATTCCAATTGCTTTACGCAAATGAATAAAACGTTTTTGATCCAAAGGTTTTGTTAAAAGTCAGCTAATTGATCTTCAGTTGAAATGTAGAAATTTGAAGAATATTTGATTCAACTAGCTCTCTAAGAAAATGATATCTAAGTTCAATATGTTTTGTTCTTGAGTGCAACACAGGGTTTTTTGAAATGTTTATAGCACTAGTGTTGTCACATAAAACAGTTACCGAAGTTGCTGAAATCCGGAAGTCGCTCAACACGCTTTTCATCCAAATGAGTTGAGTTGAACAACTACCCGCTGAGATGTATTCCGCTTCGGCAGTCGAGAGTGCAATGCAGTTTTGCTTTTTACTATGCCATGCAACAAGGCAATGGCCAAGATAAAAACATGCACCACTCGTACTTTTTCGATCATCCACAGATCCTGCCCAATCGGCATCTGAGTATCCAATAATATCCAGACTTGTTCCCATAGGATACCAAATTCCGAAATTAATGGTTCCTTTGATGTACCGGATGATCCGTTTCACCGCTTTCAGGTGAACCTCCTTTGGTGCTGATTGATATCTCGCGCAAATCCCAACACTAAAGGATATATCCGGGCGACTAGCTGTGAGGTAAAGTAGACTTCCAATCATGCTGCGATAAAGTTTTCGTCTACATTCTCACTAAGAGATTCACTTCCTAATCCCTTATTGCTAGTTCCCATAGGAGTAGGAAAATCTTTAGAATCTTCTAATCCGAATTTCTTTACCAACTCCTTTGCATACTTGGATTGACACAGATGGATGCCTTCACCATTTTGTTTCACTTGCAATCCAAGAAAGTATGTCAGTTCGCCCATCATAGACATCTCAAATTCGCTTTCCATGGTTTCTGCGAATTTAGAAGCATCATTATCCTTTGTTGCTCCAAATACAATGTCATCGACATAGATTTGCGCAACAATGAAGTTATTTGATAATGCTTCACAAAGAGAGTCCTGTCTGCTCCCCCTCGAGTATAGCCCTTCTCCAAAAGGTGCTTTGTCAACCTTTCGTACCACGCTCGCGGTGCTTGTTTTAACCGTAAAGAGCCTTTTTCAAACGAAAAACATGGTTAGGTAGTTTACAGTCTACAAAACCTTTCGGTTGAGCCACATAAACTTCCTCATTTAAAAACCCATTTAAAAACGCGCTCTTAACGTCCATTTGAAAGAGTTTTATTTTAAAGTGACAAGCAATAGCGAATAAGATACGAATGGACTCGAGTCTTGCTACAGGGGCGAACGTTTCATCAAAGTCTATACCTTTCTATTTGAGAGTAGCCTTGAGAAACTATGTGGTGACCCGGATTTGCATGGCTTTACAGTGTGACCGGCAGCTTCTGGAGGCCTGAGTGGCATGTTGGCGGTATTCGTGCGCTAATTTGGATGCAAGTGTTGGCTTTGGGCTTAAATGGATCACGCGGGTGATCGGATGACTCCATCGGATCTTTAGAAGTGGTTCGCGTGAAACGGATATTAAAATTTGGCTCAGCGCGAAGTTTGGACAAAGGAAACACCTTTTCGGATGCATTCGCAGATTTTGGGATTGGAATTTTGGCAAATCGGACAACGGATTTGGAATCAGCGCGCGAAAACGGTCAAGATGGGCTGTTTATTTGTTTATTTTTTGGAGCTTGCTACAGTAATGTACTGTTCACCCACGGCCGGAACAGTAACTCCGGCACGGTCGCGGCGGCGGGCAGCGGCGGAAGGCGGCGGAGGGCGCTCGGGCAGGCGGCTAGCGGCCGCGGGCAGGCGCTGAGGGCGCGGGCAGAGGGCGCGGTCCACCGCGGAGGGCGTGCGCCGGGAGCGGGCCACGTGGCGCTTTCCTGTGGCCAGCGAGAGCAGGCGCGGTCCACGGAACTTGGGCCGGCGTGCACGGTGAACAGGTGGACACGTGGCAGACGGTTATTGGTGGCGGTGTTGTGCGCGCGGGCCACGCAGCGCACGGGGCAGGTACGGGGGCAGGTGCCGTACCGCAGGGGGCAAGGCGGGGGGTGGGGCAGGTTGGGTGGACACGTGGCGCCCGTGATTCGCGGCGTCCACCCACCGCGTGACTGCGGGCCGGGGCACGTGGCGCTCTCAGCGTGATCTGCACGGATTGTTGCAAGCTGCCGCGGTTGTGTCGGTGGGGACACGTTGGCGGGACACCGACGAGGCAGGTCGGACGGCGCGGGATCGGGTCGGGACGTCCCGTGCGGGGCGCGAGTTTGGGCCGGGCCGCACTGTGCGCGCCCGAATTCGGGCGGGCCGGGCCGCACTGTGTGCGCCCGAATCTTTCGGGGCGCCCGAAAGATGGGGGACACAATGGAATTTTTCCAATTGTTTCCCTCAGCCTATAAATGGCAGCCCGAGCCCTCTTCTTTGCTTTTTCCTCTCAGCCAACTGATCTCCCCGAGCTCCCTTCTGGAAGTTTTTCATCTTCAAGTCCTTGATTCTCCTGCAGAGTGTTTGGGATTTTTGGAAAGAGCACGTATCCCGAGGTTCTGGATTTTCGGCGCAGTGCGACGTTGCATTTAGGTGTTCCTCTTCCGTCGCTGTTCGGGTAATTTCTCCCCTGGGCTACCCCGACCTTTGTTTTTTCGCGATTTTGCGCTTGCGCTGGTTACTCCGAGAGGTAGGACTTCATCTTTTGTATTGATCGCGCATTTCGGTTGGAGTCTGTGGCACGGATCCCGAGGTTCTTACTTGACCCTTTTTTTGTGTGGAATTGTGGGACAGCATCGAGGTGTTTTGGCCATATCTTTGCGTCACGACGAGCGTCAGCGGAGAAACGAGCTTATACAACTTTTTCATCTACAGATCGCAAGGAACGCGCTTGTATTTTTCTTGGATTGTTTGAGATTTCATCAGAGGTGAAAATCACTGTTTCTCTGTGTACAGTGTGCGTACAGTATTTGTGATACAGATTTTGTTTGAGTGTACACCTTGCCGAATTTATATCTTGACTTACCGAACTCTGATTTGGGTCGGTAAAACAACCGTTTCGAAGGTATCGACGCGAGGATCGCTGTGATATTTTTCTGGGAATTTTCTGGGCATTTTCAGTAGGTGAAAAGAAGTGCATCTTTGGACTGAAATTGTATTTGGTTGAAAGAGCAGTTTTGGGAACGTATGTGTAATTGTGGACTTTGTATTGTGCCCAGGAGAGTTGCGGGTGCTACTGGACTCATTGGAGTAGAAGATTTGATTTACCTGGTATTTTCAGCTGGGGATTTGGACAGTCACACTTCAGGTGGTGGTTTGCTATATCCCCTAGGAGTATTG
>JAQNDB010001586.1:0-47526 GCA_029204045.2 Tillandsia leiboldiana
AACTAAGTAGTATCCTGGCGCAATCCACTCCCATCTCACGTTCCTATGTGCCCGGCCCTCAAAACCTGGAGCGCCAGTTCAACAACTGCAAAAACTCTCTACCAGGGAGGGGCTCTCAGTGGATCACTCCATCACCACCCTAACCACAACTCTGGGCCTCCAAATGGCTCCGAGCTCAATTTACTAGTCGGTGGGGTCATCTCCAAGTCTGGCTCACTCAATCGAACAGCCCCACGCTCCTCTGCGTCAACCCCCACCCTACCTCAGTGCATTGGCATAAACATTGCACGGAGGGGGACCACGCTCTATTGGCACTACAGAAATCCCTGCTGCTGAGGATACTACATCCTGGCGTCTCAGAAAGAAAGTACTGTCAGGCCGCCCACCTGCGCTGACAACTGCGTCAACCAAACTAGCTGCTCACTCTGCCGCGATATGCCTCCTGACAATCGTCATCTGGGTCCGGAGTTCTCTGACCTCAATCCGGGTATCCGGCCCAAAACCAACCGCTCAAGCTCAACTGCCATGACAGGATGCACAAAGGGTCCCAAACCCAGCGTCGGGGAGACACCGCTCGCCACGACGAAACCACAAATCAGCACACAACAACGCTCGACCAATCCCGCGAAAGTCTAGAGCATGTCACCCATTCCTAGCGTTATGTTGTCTGCAGCCAACATAACTACTTAGGAGAATAAACATGCCAATCACTTCCCGTCCCTCGGGGAGGTGTAAAACTCAATCAGGACTCTCGCTACAAATCACGACTCTCACGAAGTCATCCTAGGGTCCAACCCACAAGCCTAGGGTTTCTAAGTCCACCATGACCTACAACCTAGGCTCTGATACCACCTAATCTGTCACGCCCCGGGGTCGAAACTGCGACCCGGGCTCGCCAACAGATCCGCCACCTATGCCAAACCCGCATAGGCGAAGCGTCCTACCTGCAAAAAGAGCTACCGCTAACAGATATCAGAGCTAAAAGAAAAACTGCTATAGAAATAAAATCAACTACTGTACAACTGAAATAAACAACAAGGTCCATCTCCCAAAATGATAATCATACAATAACCTCGAGTACAAACTCATAGCTCAACAGGGAGATATCTCAAATAAAACATCAGTGTACAAGCTCTCAATACATCATATCCTCACTACATCAGTCTCTCAAAAGAGGAAATAAATACCAATCTACCCACTATACTGAAGGTCTCCTCAAAAGGGGTACCGCTACTCTCCAAAGATGGGTCTGGATCTAGCTCGCTACTCCCTCACACGCACAGCAACCACAAACGCAACACCCGCCAAGACTCTGCAAAACAAAGAGGAGAAAGGACAAAAGGGGGAAAACCCCCAACGGGCGTGAGAACTTCGCAATAAGGAGTTCTCATGGGTATCGCCACAAGGCCCGACGATCTGCCCACCAAGACTACTAGAGGCAAAAGATAACTGATGCAGTAAAACTGAAAGAAGAAGCTGGAAACACTCTACAAGCTACCATGCCTCTAACCAATGCTCAAATGGGGCAACTCTGATGAAGATATGCAACACTCGCACACGAGATGCTCAATCGACCCAATCGAGCTGACTGCCGCATCGGTCCAGTCAAACCTGCGCCCACACAACCACCTCCGCTGACGGGCAGGAATTACGTAGGGCGTCCAAACGGACTGACTCGCTATCGAGTAGTGGCTCATGCAGGCTATAGTCAAATCCATGCCCTCTCTCTCTCAAACGGAAGACTCAAGATGCTCAACCTCTCACACAATGGTCAAAGAACTCACAACGACCACGGGACCACCGTCAAACCCCGAACGGTTCCAACAATACTAGCACTGGTCTAAACACAGCTACTAGACTCCACCGTCGGTCCCCAGGCACGAGTGTAACAAAAAGTATCTGACTGAAATAACCCATCGATAGACCAGTAATCACTGGTACTACTGCCTGCTCTGCCGCGACGGGTATGCCAGCCTACGCATAACACCGAAGCAAAGGTGTCCCAAGGACTCAAACCCGCATGGTGCCCGGCGCTCTGCATCGTGGAAAGCCTACTCCGAGTGGCACTCGGGGGAGCGACCCACACGAGTAAAGTATCACTGTATCAAGCATCACTGTATCGAGTATCTCTGTAACCTCTGTCTCATAATAGCAGGACTGGATCAAGACTATGATCAAAGTGGGAAACTCCGTCCACTAACAAAACCCCGATCTGATGCAATAATACTCAAAAAGTGGGAAACACCATCCACTAGAACAAATCTGATACCCAATCTGATGCATAGTCACACCTCGGTCAACCGCCCAAAGTCCGCGGTCACCGCAATAACCCATAACCCACAATTGGGTAAATTAATCAAGATCCGGTCAACCGCCTACTGTCCGCGGTTGCCGCAATAACCCACAATCCAACATCAAGCACACCCTGTCTCTGACCCTAAGGTCCCAGCTACACTATCCCAAACCTCTGCTCGAACCCGAGCAACATGACTCAAAAGTCTAAATAAAAAGGAGAAAGAAAGCAATGATGGTTTCTCCTAAGTCAAATTCCAATATGTAGTGCAGCAGTTAAAGATGGCCTAACTATATGTTCATACACATATGTCCATACAAGCATGCATTTGTCCTTAAGAAGGATAAAGAAAATAAACCTCATGCCAGAATTAGCAATGACCATACCTGTCCATGATTTTCGATCCATAATCACTCCTTGAGTAGAACCTGCACATAACTACATATCCTATCCCAATGCATAAACCAGCCTCATAAAAGGTTATGTGCTAATATGGCATGATAATTAATCCTATATGGTAACCTTGCCTTAGGTGGGCTTCCACTAATCACCAACATGAATATTTGATCATACCATTGTCATACTAGAGAAATTCACTTGCGATTTCCATAGAATCCTCACTGTTCAACTTACCGACCAATTTCAGTTATTGTACCGTACACCTGCATGCAATGCTAACATATAACAATATAGAGAACGTCCACCGGTTCCGGGAATAAGGCACCCACCTGAAAAGCTGACTGTCCAAAGCCCAACAGCTGAAAACACCAGATAACTCTAATCCCTTGCTCCAATAAGTTCAGCACACCCGTAACCTCCTGGCACAATACAAAGCTCACTAATTACACTTAGGCTCTCAATTATTGCTCTTATACCAACCAACAACCTCGGATTCAAAACTGTTAAATTATCACCTGCAGAAGTGCCCAGGAAATTCCAAGAAAAATATCACAGTGATCCTCGCGTCGATAGCTTCGCAAACGGTACCTTGCACGCCCAATCGGAGTTCGGTAAGCCAAGATAAAAATCGGCAAGGGGGTACACTCATACAAAAATCTGTATTAAAACTGTACACTGTTCACTGAGAAAACAGTAATTTTCACCTCTGATGAAATCTCAGAAAAAATCCAAGAAAAATACGAGCGCGTTCCTTGCGATCTGTAGATGAAAAGTTGTATAAGCTCGTTTCCGGCTGACGCTTGTGCGCAAAGATATGGCCAAAACACCTTGATGCTGTCCCACAAAGCCAAACAGAAAATGGGTCACAGTGTTGCCTCGGGATCCGTGCCAAAACTCGCAACGGGAAAACACGATCAATACGAAAGATGAAGCCCTCCCTCTTAGGAGTCTGCCGGCGCAAGAATCACAGCAAAATGATCTCGGGGTAGCCCAGGGGAGCTAAAACACTGTCGCTGCGCCGAAGAAGAACCCAGGAATGCAACGTCGCGCCGCACCGTAAAATGGGGAACCTCGGGATTCGTGCCTTCAAAAATCCTAGAACTTGGCAGGAAGATCAAGGGTGAAGAGGTGAACAACTTAGCTTGAGGGGGCTCGGGCAGAAAGAAAGGGTTGAGAGAAAGAAAGCAAAGAAGGGGGGCTCGGGTTGGTATATATAGTGCTGGAGAAACAAATTGGAAAATTCCCATCTGTCCGGGATTTCGGGCGCCCGGAAATTTCCGGGCGCGCACAGTGCGGCCCGGCCCACAACTTTCGGGCGCGCACAGTGCGGCCCGGTCCACCACACCCCCGTCCACACTCCCCCGGCCCCCACTGCACCCGGTGCACCTGCGCCCGCAATGGCGACGCGACACGTGGCCCGGCAACCCCGTGCACCACGCACGTCGCGCCGTGGACCCGCGCACGTCGCGGCTGACCCGGGCCGTACGGCCACCTGCCCCGGGCGTACGGCACCTGCCCCGCCAACGACTCCACAGGTTGTGTGGACCGGGAGCACACACCGAACCAATCACCTCTCGCCACGTGTCCACCCCGTTCTACCGTGCACCCGGACCAAAATTCAGTGGACCGCGCCTGCTGAACCGGCCAACCGGAGAGCGCCACGTGGCCCGCCCCCGGTGCACGACCTCCGCGGTGGACCGCGCGCCTGCCGCGCGCCCCTGTGCGCCTGCCCGCGGCCGCGCGCCGCCTGCCCGAGCGCCTTCCGCCGCCTTCCGCCGCTGCCCGCCGCCGCCAGCCGCCGCCGGTGATCGCCGGAAGTACTGTTCCGGCATGAGCAGTAACCGCCAACCCAAAAACATCAAGCAAATAGCCCATCTTGACCGTTTTCGCGCGCTGATTCCAAAAACGGTGTCCATTTTGCCAAATTCCAAACCTATTTGCTTTTCCGAGGCTCCCGCAAACCCCAAAAACTGCCAAAACTTCCGGGAGCCCGCTTTTGGGCATCCGGACTCAGAATTAAACAAACAAAAAGCCATTTCCAAGCGTTTTTTCCGCACTGAACCCAAATCCACCCTCTGTTTGGCCAAAATCCTTTCCTAAAATTCGGCAAAAGCAGCCGAAGGCCAATACAGCCAACCAAAGCTCACAGGGTCCATCTCTTGTGTCCAAATAGGCGCGCGAACACCGCCGACAAGCCACGTAGGCTTCCAGAAGCTGCTGGTCACACTGAAGAAGCCCAGCAAAGGTCTGGGTCACCACATTTATATTGCACAATTAAAATGCTGAAACATAAAAGACTCTGAACTGTTAAAAACAGTAGTCATTCAATATTTATTACCTTTTGTTTATTTACTTATGTTGCATTATTCACCATAATTTCATTCATTCAAACCTCTTGTCGTGATAAGCATTTAGCAAAACCAAGATTGTAAGGAATTGATTATTAGATTGATATTGTAACTATATTCCCTTTTATGTCCAGATGCACATACTTAACAAGATGGCAGGAATAAGGCCGGACGGGCCATCACAGCTGACTTCATCCGAAATGTCGCCTACGATTCTGCATCCGTACGACACTTTTTGGAAATAATAACTCCGGAAAGTATCAGCTGTAAGATTTATAATTATTCCTATCAATAGTAATTGGCATTGGCATTTGCTTGTCATAGATTTGAAGGAATCCCATTTTGAGAGTTGGAATTCCTTGTGGAGTCATCGTTTGGCAAAGGACTGCAAACGTATTGGTATGTATATTACTTTTATATTTATTACATTGATATATGCATAGAAGATTGACTTCACTATT
Organism: Tillandsia leiboldiana; assembly: GCA_029204045.2. Classification (NCBI taxonomy): domain Eukaryota; kingdom Viridiplantae; phylum Streptophyta; class Magnoliopsida; order Poales; family Bromeliaceae; genus Tillandsia; species Tillandsia leiboldiana. The sequence goes on from JAQNDB010001586.1 coordinate 5,502, forward strand.
TCTCTTATGCAGGCGCGGTGGTTTGCAGCCTATTTTGAGTTTATCCTTGAACAACGCATCCGCCACCCAAATGTCATCTGGCAGCTTGATTGTCAGCAACAAGGTTCGGCTGAGGTTGATTGTGGCATGTACACATGCCTATTTGCTGAAAGAATTGTAAGAGGCGGCTCCCCGATCTTTTGGTTTATGAAAAAGATCCCCCGTATTTCCGGGCGCACATGGTTAGCCAAATCTTACGAGATCCCTGTTGCGTGACTTCTAGTTCGATGCATACAAGTGTTCCGTAAAGATAATTATGTACAATAAATACTTTGGTTTAATTTCTATGTTGAGTTGTATTAATATGTTGTATATCCGATGAATATTGTATTGAGTCATATATACGATTCATTGTATTCCATTTTTGATCAGTTTGATTTTAGTTTAATGTTGAGTTGTATTGATTCGTAGTAGAGCAGATGAATATTGTATGAATTCAGTGTATCCCTGTTTTGATCAGTTTCAGTTTGATATTGTATTGTATCAATCTGTTGTAATTTTTATGAATATTGTATTGATTCCTTTATTGATTCATTGTATCTTAGTTATGATCGGTTGTGTTTTATGGTGAGTTGTAGTCATTCGCCGCAAATGTGATTATTTTTATGCTGATTACCTCACTAATTTAATTTTTTCATATATTTTACATTTTATAACTTATTTTATATTAAATATAAATATTTTATTAAATTATAATTGTTTCAAAAGTATTAATTTTTAAATTTTAATCTATATACAATTCTTTTATATAATTGTGAAGATAAATTTACTCAGGTACTCAATACTGAGTACCGTTAGTGAGGAATCCAAGTGTGTGGTGTTTCTGGTTTTGAGGACCAGAAATGAGTACCGGTATTTTGGGTTTTGATGAACTTGAATGGGAAGCGGATGCGGCATTCAGTACCGGTCCTCATTAATTAGTACCGGTACATAATCTTTCGTTCCGGTACATAATATTCAGTACCGGTACATATTCCTTAGTTCCGGTACTCAAAAATGTACAAACCAAGTGCCTCACAAACAGATAGACTTACCCTTCGGTTGCTCATTCTGTACCGGTACTCAAGATTGCGTACCGGTACAGAGTGATCCGGTATTCTTCTAAGTTCCTCAAAACCCAAAAGTATTATTCATGGATTTATCCCTCAGTACCGGTACGCAACCTAGAGTACCGGTACTTAAGGGAGAAATCCATGAATACTACATTCGGGTTTTGAGGAACTTGGGTAAGTACCGGAACCATTTGTACCGTACGCAATGATAAGTACCGGTACTAATTGACGATTGCAAGTGTGATGCTTTCGGGTTATGAGGAACTTGGATGTGTACCGAAACCATGTGTACCGGTACGGAATTATAAGTACCGGTACAGATTTAGCAACCCAAGTGTTAGACTATCTGTACCGGAACACAATATTTATGTATCGGTACACTTGTTCTTCTCACTCAGTCAGTCGCGTTACATGAAACTTCATCATACAATACCGGTACCGGAACTCATAAATTAGTACCGGTACTTCTTTGTTTAGTACCGGTACTAATTTATGAGAACCGGTACTTAGTGTTAAAATTTCAAACGATTTAAAAACTTGAAGAACTTTTAAATTTTTGGATTTAACAAATAGAAATATCTGTTAAGAGTAGATACTTGGAAAATTGTGTAGTAAGTTGCTTCTCTAAAACTGGTAATGACAAAAGGATACTCCAGAACAAATCAATATAACTGTTACAGCACCAAATAAAAAATATTCTAGAATAATTAATTTTAAATGTTGGAGAACACACTGAGGCAATTGCGAAACATTCATATACAACAAATCAGCTTCTCAGAATTACATCTCCAATTCAAATCCCGGAAACACAGTGCAGTCATTTTTAGATTTACAATTCCATTCCTTTACAACATACAAGTTACCATAGTACAGTCATACATCTTAGATTTGTACATGTGAATTAACCATATACCAATCACAATCAGCTTGGCTTATGACCCCCTTTTATACACATATTGCCACAATTATTATAACCCTAATGATTTACAGATTAGTTGCATTTAAATCTATTTATAATTCAAGCTACCCATATTTACATGCATCAATAATTCACTTGAAATATTAAATTTACAATACCCAAGCATTAACAGCATCAGAAAATAGAAGAACATGGGGGAAAACAAAACAGAGTAGCAGTTTCATAACCAACCAACCATATGTAATAAACAACATTCGCAACCCTCCACACCTCCCCCCCTCCCCACTCACTTGTAATCGCTCGTCAACATCATCAATATAAGAAGTAAACACCTTATCGGCCAAATACAGCATCACCTTGCATCAAAGGCCTGTGTTGATTGCAAGCAACCAAAATAGCCTTGAACCGGCTGAATGGAACCGCCATGAAACTCCTCTGTCATCATGCCAATAAAACAGCCATTAGGTTCTTAGTGACAAGTGACTGAAGCACAATACCAAACCTTACAAACTGTCACATGGCGTGAATGTTAGCAACAGCGATAACCAGATTATATCTAGATTAAAACCTCAAGGAAGGCTCCAGAATTGTTAATTTAAAAACAATAAAATCCTGGAACAATAGCCATAATCTCCTACATTCACAAATTGTACCACCATGCTTCTCACCCTACTTACGTCATAACAGAAAGGAGAGAAGAAATTCAACAAATGGCAACAATACATCAGATTTAGTCTTCTGTACCAGAGCAACGCGGCTTAAATGGCATTGCCTAATTCAATGTGAAATGTATGATCATTGGGAAGTTACTCCCCCACCAATACATTTCCTGAATGCTAGTATAAATTTCAATATAATTTTAAATATGTTTACACCAATTTCTCTTTGCCTCTCATTCAAAAAATCAACTAAAAATCAAATAGCCTAAGCTAGCACTACAATTTTCAGCTTAAGACGTTAGCCTAAAAGACACAAATGCTATTTTACATACCCTAACCTCATCATGTTCATTTTCAATACAGCTTACTCAACCTGATACGCTCCGCATAAATTACATGACCAAATGAGAAACGCAAAACATAAGAAAATATTACTGGAACAAATTCATAGCCAAGCAGATGTGATAAAAATCTTTGCAAATGTAACTCTAAATATATCTTCAATAGAATAAAAAATACCTCATTGTTGATGTTAAATTGCAGTTTAAGTTGCTGAAGCTGTAATTTTTCTCGTTGCCATCGTCGGCCTAGAACTACAATCCCCACTAAAGCAGCAGCCACAAATACATACCAAATGTGTTAGTCTCTTTTGCCTTACTATACTATTAGGCAAATTTCAGAGTGGAAACTAGGCATCATAGCAAACACTACAAACCCAATGCGGGAATTATTACGAAATTCATAAGCTTCTCCACATTTCTTGCGGGAATTATTAAGAAAATCAGAAGGTCATCTACATTCTAAAATGTCATTGCACATAAGTTGGTATAACTCATATACCATTTTCTTTTGCCAACACTCTTTAGTAATAATTCAAAGTGAAGCCATAGTACTGAATTATATAATAATATTGATATTAAAACCCATTCACTCCACAAGAAATGCCTAGTCAGATGGAACAACGATCTTCCTCCACGGGCTATTACTTTGACTAATAATATAACCCAATCGGTTAAGAAACAACTAACTAAATCGAAATGAAAAGCAAGAACAAGATGGCGTACCGGGTCACACATCGTCATGTCTGTCCTCAACATCATCATCATGTGATGTATGTCCATGCGAAGTACTTGTTCCAGTCGCTCCCGGAACTACATCATCATGCTTGCAGCCGATGATTTCAAACATCTTCTTTAATCCATCCTCAAGCTTCTTGAACCCTTGTTCCATTTTTTTCTCAACTGCTTGTACTTCCCGATGTAATGATTGTAGAGACACTCCCTCATCTGATCCAGTAGAGGCTTGATGTTGCACTTGACGAGGCGGTGCACTTGTAGTCGCATCACTTGTAGGATCTTTCACTTGCCCAAAGGTCCTTAGAGTTCCAATTGACTTGGCCAATTATTCTATCAATAGCGCCCAAGCCATAGTCGTATGTGTCACATGTGACATCAACTCCGTGATCTTCCAACAGGCTAGTGATGAAGATCGGGTAAGGAAGAAGTTCACGGCTATTTGTTGCCTTAATTACATGCGTCATTTGTTCCCAAATAAGATAAGGCATATTGACACACTGTCACGCCCGGGGTCGAAACCTGCGACCCGGGCTCACTACAGATCCGCATCTGTACGGAAAACTGCCGTACAGACGAAGCGTCTAACCTGCTAGAAAGAATCAACTACAGAAATACAGATATCAGAGCTGAAAGTAAACTAGTAAGAACTGAAAACCAAACACTGTACAACTGAAGATAATACACATAGTCCATCTCCAAAACGATCTATAATAAAAGTCCTCTGATACAAAACTCAAAAGGGAGATATCTCCAATAAAATACATCAGTGTACAAGCTCTCGATACAAAGATAACCTCACTACACAGTCTCTCAAACTGTAAAATAAAGTACAACTCTATACCTCACAACAAAGGTCTCTCAACAGAGGAAACAGAAGTAAACTAATCTACTGAAGCCCTCCTCTGAAGGGGGGTAACGCTACACTCCAACGACGGGTAGGGAACTAGCTCGCGACTCCCTCGCCTCGGTCAGAAAGATCAGCAACTGGAGCAACAGGAACAGGAGAAGAGTTCCTGGGGAAAAAGGACACCACGACGGGTGTGAGAACTACTTCCCACAGTAGTTCTCAGTGGGTGCCGTCAACAAGCCCAACGGTCTGCCCACTAAGTCTACAAGAGGTAAAAGATAACAGCTGCAGTGAAATCCGAACAAGAAAAGCTGGAGCTACTCTACAGCTACCATACCTCTATCGTAGATACTCCAAAAAGTGGAACAGATGAAAGTAAAAGAGACCACTCGCACCCAAGGTGCTCAATAGAACCAATCGACATGACTGCCCATAGGGTCCAGTCAAGCCTGCGCCTGTCGACTTAGGAACGCGCCTGCCCACTACCACAACATCCCATGAGGACGGGATTTACGTGGGGCGTCCTGCCCGACTAACTCACCCCCTCACTCAAAACTGCCTCAACAGGCCCATCGTATCCACAGCGGCATCTCATGGACAGCGACTCTAACTGAGGAAAACGGCGCGCGCATAGAGTATCACAAATTGGCATAAGCAGGCTATAGTCAAAAACCACGGCTCACTCCCAGAACGGTGGGACTCAAAATCCCCAAATATCTCGCACAACAGTCGGAGTGCTCTCTACGACTCAAGCTGATCAGCTCCAACGAACACGAGACACTAGCCTCTCCAACAGCTCGCAGCACAAGGCACACATGGCTGGAGGTACTCCACAGCCAGGAACGACCCACACTCAAGCTAACGTACTTGGGCGGACAACACTCCACGACCTGGATCACCGTTAACCCCAACGGTTCCCAACAACACTGGCTGGAAGATACTCGACGGCCCAGGACTACCGCCTGCTCAACAGCTCCCTCCCACGACAGCGCAACAGGGATACTAGACCTCCCGGGACTAACGTTTACCCAAACGGCTCCCGGCACAGATAAGCAACCCACTACAACTTCCAGACTCCACTCTGCTCCCAAGCACGAGTTGCAAACGCATCCCACACTAAAAGAAATCCCGACCTCTCAGCCCACTACCCGGGCGAGGATAACACTATGTCCAGGGATAGAAAAACAGTGTGGGTGTCTAAACATCAATAACCCTAGCCCAAGTGAGGGTTTTCTACTGGCTGGTTACACATGCAACATATGACGGGGGGTGCTAGGTCAAGTTCCAAGATAGCTGTATTAACAGACGATAAAAAGGAATAACAATTCCTACAATCTAGCATGCTACACAAGAAGATAAACTATCATGCATAGTCCTACATCAATAGAATTAATGTACAGTCCATAAAACTTGGAGATAAGGCCACCCACCTCAATTTGCCACCAATTGCTCGTAGACACTTGCAATTGGCCTCCACGCGATCCGCACGCAAAACGATGTCTGCTGCCGGAGTCCGCACGCAAAAACGGTGCACGATGCTGGAGTCCGCACGCAAAACGGTGCACGGTGCCAGGATCCGCACGCAAAACGGTGCACGGTGTCGGAGTCCGCATGCAAAACGATGCACGGTGCCAGAATCCGCACGCAAAACGGAGTCCGCACACAAAATGGTGCACAGTGCCGGAGTCCGCACGCAAAACGGTGCAGTAAAAACACAGTTCCCAACACAGATAAAAGCAAGAGGGTTAATTACAGTCGAAAAGAACGCTCCAAAAACTGTACAAAAATACAGAAAAACCAACACACGGGACCCACCCGTTTGCGCCGCCGTCGCCGAAACGCTCCGCCGGGGCGACCTCGCACGCAAAACGAGGTCCACGACGCGCCGCCGCACCTCACGCAACCTCCTCCCTCACTCCCTCTCGCTCTCGGGTGCAGAAGAAAGAAAGAAAGGGAAAAAAATGGTGCTCGGGGGGAGAAAGAAGAAGAAGAAAAGGAGGAGGAGAAAGGGATGGTCCACGGTGCACCGGTCCACGGTGCACCGGCCAATCGGGAGCCACCCCAGCCGGCTCACAAGGCCGGGGCGCGTGCACCGGGTCACGGACCGCCCCTGGTGCCACGCGGCACGCGGTAACGTGCCCCGCCACAACGGGCGCGTTACACCGCGCCCGCGCAGGCGCTGGACACGCGCTGCGCCACACAGGCGCGTGCCCCCGCGCCCGCGCGGCAGCCAACGGGGGCCCGCCACGTGGCGGCCCCCCGCGCGACTCGCGCCGAAGGCGCGTCTGCCCCTGTCGCGTCCGTACGCCCTCGAGCAGCGCGCCGCACCGCCTTGATCTCCGTGCCGCCGCCTCGCTGGGGATTCATGCCGCGTCGTCTCGAAAAACGCGCACTTCATCCGGGCTCCAAACAAACAAGTGAATAGTACATTCTTAGCAATTTCGCGCGCTGAATCCAAAAACGATGTCCATTTCTCCAAATTCTCATCCGAAAATTGCGGAGTGCCCCCGATAGCCCACTCGATCCGATTTTCGCGCCGGTCCATTTTAAAGTCCGATTTGCCAAATTCCAACTCTAAAAATTCCCGAAGGCGACCGGAGAGGGAACTCTTATCCAAACTTCGCCCGGAGTCCAATTTTGACATCTGAGTCGCGCGAAACCACTTCCAACACCCGACGGGTCCTCCAATTTCCCACGGGATCTCCTTTTAAGCACGAAGTCCAACAGTTGTGTCCAAATTGCGCGCAAACGCTACCGACACACCACGCAGGCCTCCAGTGATGCAACTAAAACCCAAATTGCACCACAAATCCAATTCTCGGGCCTGACACGTGCACAAAACACTCCCAAAGGCCACTAAAAGCTGCTCAACAACCAGCAAGCCCTACGCGGGAGATTCCGGGACCTCACACCCTCCCCCACTAAAAGAAAGTTTCGTCCTCGAAACTAGCTCAAGCCCATCAGGAGTCAAGAATACCACGGCTAGGTATCTAACAATACGCCTCCAGCTCCCTAAACCCCACTCGCTCCTCGTGATTACTTCGCAACAACAACAACAAGTACGGTATGACCCGATGTGCAATTCTCTCATCTCTCGAGCCAGAAATTGCTACGGGCGTCCCTCGTACTCCAACAATCACAGATCTCAAGAGGCAAGTCAATCACGGGCGAGGAAAATCACATCATTACTGAGCTGAGACGTGAAAAACAAAAGGGCTCCACTAAAAGGTAGGGAGAAACTGAATAACCACAAGTGTAACACGCACCAACCCACAACATGGTGCCAACCTCAACAAGACGACCCGAGCATACCCGCATATTAATCCAATAAGGAAGGGAATCCAATACGCTGGGGTCTTCACTCGGTTACCTCCCGATCCGAAACCACTCGAGTGGACAACACAACTGCAGGCTACCCTCAAAAGGGATCCTCAAAAGGCACAATCTCATGCCACAGTTGGTCGCTCAACATGCTATCATAACCCCAACGGACCCACGGGTCGAAGTCGATCCCTCAACTAATAAAGAACACCCTGACGGGGACCAAACCGTCGGTGAACGGGACTGAAAACTGGCCCACAAGGCGATCATAAAGCTGATGCCCAAACTCGCGGTCAAAGTCCGAAACATCCACAAAGCTCTCACCGTTGTGTACCTACAACGTGGCATCACTGCCGTGCACCAACGGCGTGGCATCACTGCCGTGCACCAACGGCGTGGCATTACTGCCGTGCACCAACGGCGTGGCATCACCATCGTGCACCAACGGTGTGGCATCACCATCGTGCACCAACGGTGTGGCCATCACCGCCGTGCACCAACGGTGTGGCATCACCGCCGTGCACCAACGGTGTGGCATCACCGCCGTGCACCAACGACGTGGCATCACCACCGTGCACCAACGGTGTGGCATCACCACCGTGTATCAACGGTGTGGCATCATCACCGTGTATCAACGGTTTGGCATCACCACCGTGTATCAACGGCGTGGCATCACCACCGTGTATCAACGGCGTGGCATTACCACCGTGTATCAACGGCGTGGCATCACCACCGTGTATCAACGGTGTGGCATCATCACCGTGTATCAACGGTGTGGCATCACCACCGTGTATCAACGGTGTGGTATCATCACCGTGTATCAACGGTGTGGCATCACCACCGTGTATCAACGGCGTGGCATCACCACCGTGTATCAACGGCGTGGCATCACCACCTTGTATCAACGGTGTGGCATCACCACCGTGTATCAACGGTGTGGCATCATCACCGTGTATCAACGGTGTGGCATCACCACCGTGTATCAACGGTGTGGTATCACCACTGTGTATCAATGGCGTGGCATCACCACCGTGTATCAACGGTGTGGCATCACCACCGTGTATCAACGGTATGGCATCATCACCGTGTATCAACGGTGTGGCATCATCACCGTGTATCAACGGTGTGGCATCACCACCGTGTATCAATAGTGTGGTATCACTCAAGCATCAAGGCCTCAGATCCTCACAGTACTATACCCAACACTACCCCAAAATCCCGGAGCTGAGGAAGAGCCAAAAGATCAACAGGCAAAAACCAGGGCCCCAACTGTACTGGGTAGGACCAACGACACTCATCTATGTGCAACACGTGATCAGGTATCTGAACCTCACGAGCACAAGCTAAGGGTCCTATCTCTAGCCCATACAACAATGCAAATGCCCTACAGAAGAAATGAATGCGATGCTCCGGTGACAAATAACGCTCAAGTGCGTGAAGGGGAGATAAGATTAGTATCTGCCACCACGTGGCTAGCTGCCCCCGAATCCTCATCCTGTGCGACATAGACGCTCTCGCTCGGGGGTGGTCGTTCGTCGGACAGCCGCGAAAAAAGTGGCCCTAACTATCTGGCCATAACCTGTCGAAGCTCCGCCTGTCTGGAAGAGCGGAGGAGGAGGAGCCGAAGCTGCCAACACGACCGATGACCCCGCTTTAGGACAAGACCATGATATGTGCCCTGCCTGTGGTCACACTGCGGCGCAAAATGCGGCCCACCACCAAGGACACAGTCATCCCGCTGCTGCTGCGGACACATCGGCTGCGGAGAACCTCCTGGTCTCTGTCTCCTCTGAGACTCACGACCCTTAGACTGGGATCGTGGCGGCCCCGGGGGTCTCGATCTATTCGACTGTCCAAACACAGGCGGCACTGGATGCCTCTCCCCGGAGTTGGTCCCTGGCACTCCGTCCCTCTCTGACATGATCACTGATCCTCGGTCAACCCGCTAAGCATGCTCAATCGCTGCATCTAACGTTGGCACCCGCCGAGAATACACCAAGTGATAGATATTCCACTGCAGTCCTTTCTCAACTAGCTCAACATCCTGGATCTCATCCAGGAGACATGGGGTACACCACTCAACAATCGCAAAACTCGCGAACATACTCCAGAAGAGGTCGACTCCCCTGCTGCAGGAGTCTAAGGTCCCCTTCCAGTTTCTGCTTACACTGTCAGGAAAATTGGCCCTGAGCAGCAAAGCACGAAACTGGTTCCAAGTCAACAACTGAGCTCCTGGTAGTCCAACAGGACGAACTAGACGCCACCAAATCTCGGCGTCCTGTCAGACCATCTCAATCTCAGTAAAGCAACCACCTGGTAACTCGACCAGGGCATGTACCTAACTGGTAACCCGGCCAGGGGTATGTACCCATCTGGTAGCTCGGCCAGTGGAAGGTGTCCTCCTGGTAACTCGACCAGGGCATGTGTCCACCTGGTAACTCAGCCAGGGCATGCGCCCACCTGGTAACTCAGCCAGGGGCAATGTATCCATCTGGTAGCTCGGCCAGTGGAAAGTGTCCTCCTGGTAACTCAGCCAGGGCATGTGCCCACCTGGTAACTCAGCCAGGGGCATGTGCCCACCTGGTAACTCAGCCAGGGGCATGTATCCATCTGGTAGCTCGGCCAGTGGAAAGTGTCCTCCTGGTAACTCAGCCAGGGCATGTGCCCACCTGGTAACTCAGCCAGGGGCATGTGCCCACCTGGTAACTCAGCCAGGGGCAATGTATCCATCTGGTAGCTCGGCCAGTGGAAAGTGTCCTCCTGGTAACTCAGCCAGGAAAAAATGCCCTCCTGGTAACTCAGCCAGGGAAAATGCCCTCCTGGTAACTCAGCCAAGGAAAAATGCCCTCCTGGTAACTCAGCCAGGGAAAATGCCCTCCTGGTAACACAGCCAGGGAAAAAATGCCCTCCTGGTAACTCAGCCAGGAAAAAATGCCCTCCTCGTAACTCAGCCAGGGAAAAATGCCCTCCTGCTAACACAGCCAGGGAAAAAACCCACTCAGCTGGGACCACCGTCACTCCAAACGGCTCCCACAATAACACCCCACTCATAGGTGAGAAGAACCGACTGACGCGGCAAAAATCCGAAAATTCCGATAGACCGGTGCCTAGAACCCCAATCAAACAAGAACAGAATCTAGGCTCTTCTAGGCTCAGCCTATCGAAGTTTTCAATCCTGGGACCTGTGGGTTATGGGCCCACCACGCTTCCGCTGCGCGACTCTGATAGTTCTGCCTCCCGCTGTGGGGTATTCATCAGGTGAGGGGTGTGTCCTCTTCACAACACGACGTCTCCGGGGTATCGCAATCCGCTGCACAATAACAAACGTCAGGACACAACAACCATACGGCCCAATCCAGCGAAAGTCTAAGACATGTCATCCATTCCAGAGTATTATGTTGTCGGCAGCCAACATAATCGCTTAGGAATATAAACATGCCAAACACTCATCCCGTTTCTTGGGAGAGGTAAAAACTCAATCAGGACTCTCGCTAAAAGTCATGACTCTCACGTAGTCATCCTAATATCCAACCACAAGCCTAGGGTTTCTAAGTCCACCACGACCTACAACCTAGGCTCTGATACCACTCTAATCTGTCACGCCCCGGGGTCGAAACTGCGACCCGGGCTCACTAACAGATCCGCCATCTGTACGGAAACTGCCGTACAGACGAAGCGTCTAACCTGCAGAAAGAATCAACTACAGAAATACAGATATCAGAGCTGAAAGTAAACTAGTAAGAACAGAAAACCAAACACTGTACAGCTGAAGATAATACAATGTCCATCTCCCAAATGCGATCTTATAAAAAGTCCTCTGATACAAAACTTAAAAGAGAGATATCTCCAATAAAATACATCAGTGTACAAGCTCTCGATACAAAGATAACCTCACTACACAGTCTCTCAAACTGTAAAATAAAGTACAACTCTATACCTCACAACAAAGGTCTCTCAACAGAGGAAAAAGAAGTAAACTAATCTACTGAAGCCCTCCTCTGAAGGGGGTACCGCTACACTCCAACGACGGGTAGGGAACTAGCTCGCGACTCCCTCGCCTCGGTCAGAAGGACCAGCAACTCGAGCAACAGGAACAGGAGAAGAAGTTCCTGGGGAAAAAGACACCACGACGGGTGTGAGAACTACTTCCCACAGTAGTTCTCAGTGGGTGCCATCAACAAGCCCAACGGTCTGCCCACTAAGTCTACAAGAGGTAAAAGATAACAGTGCAGTGAAATCCGAACAAGAAAAGCTGGAGCTACTCTACAGCTACCATATCTCTATCTAGATACTCCAAAAAGTGGAACAGATGAAAGTAAAAGAGACCACTCACACCCAAGGTGCTCAATAGACCCAATCGAACTGACTGCCCCATAGGGTCCAGTCAAGCCTGCGCCTGTCGACTAGGAACGCGCCTGCCCACTACCACACATCCCCATGAGGACAGGATTTACGTGGGGCGTCCTGCCCGACTAACTCACCCCTCGCGCAAAACTGCCTCAACAGGCCCATCGTATCCACAGCGGCATCTCAGGGACGCGACTCTAATTGAGGAAAACGGCGCGGCATAGAGTATCACAAATTGGCATAAGCAGGCTATAGTCAAAAACCACGCTCACTCCCAGAACGGTGGGACTCAAGATCCCAAAATATCTCGCACAACAGTCGGAGTGCTCTCTACGACTCAGCTGATCAGCTCACACGGAACACGAGACACTAGCCTCTCCAACAGCTCGCAGCACAAGGCACACTGGCTGGAGGTATTCCACAGCCAGGAACGACCCACAACTCAAGCTAACAGTACTGGTTGGACAACACTCAACGACCTGGGATCATCATTAACCCCAACGGTTCCCAACAACACTGGCCGGAAGATACTTGACGGCCCGGGACTACCGCCTGCTCAACGGCTCCCTCCCACGACAGCGCAACAGGGATACTAGACCTCCCGGGACTACCGTTTACCCAAACGGCTCCCGGCACAGATAAGCTGTAGAGTACTGGGTCTTTGGATAGCGCGCCGACCACACAGATGACTTGGAGCAGAGAGTTGCCTTGAGCATGTTGCATCTGAGTTCACAGTTGATGCCGGGTTGATTCGGATCAACGCGGAAGCTCCAGCTCAATTCGGGGTTTTTCCGGGCTTTGTAGGCGGATTGAGGATGAGATTGGGAATTTCCGACTTCATCGTGGAGTGCTGGAAATTCAGGAACACTTGGAACAGGTGTACTTTCAGATTACAGCGAGGTTCGGGAGGTTCCGGACTGACGCGGAGGATCCGGAGGCAAAAAGTGAGTCGGAACTGGCAATTTTGGAGCCGGTAATTGATTTGAGCACCCCGACTCAACGGACGAGCTTTTTGAAGAGGAAAAGCTGTGGACACGTGTAATTTTGATTTACAGCGAGGTTCGGGAGGTTCCGGACCGACGCGGAGGATCCGGAGGCGAAAAGTGAGTCGGAACTGGCAGTTTTGGAGCCGGTAATTGATTTGAGCACCCCGACTCAACGGATGAGCTTTTTGAAGAGAAAAAGCTGTGGACACGTGTATTTTTGATTTACAGCGAGGTTCGGGAGGTTCCGGACTGACGCGGAGGACCCGGAGGCAAAAAGTGAGTCGGAACTGGCAATTTTGGAGCCGGTAATTGATTTGAGCACCCCGACTCAACGGATGAGCTTTTTGAAGAGAAAAAGCTGTGAGCGCGTGTATTTTCGATTTACAGCGGAGTTCGGGAGGTTCCGGGCAGCGACAGAGAGCCCGAAGGCAAAAAGTGAGTTGGAGTTGGATTGTTGGAATTAATTAACTAGTTAATTAATTAATTAAAGCTTTTGCTTTATAAAAAGGGCTCCAACCCTCCCTCTGCAGCAGAGAAAGAAAGAAAAGGAAGAAAGAAAGAAAGGAAAAGAAAAGAGAGGAAAAGGAAGAAGAAGAAGAGGAAAGAAAGGGGTTCGAGGCATTCTTGGATTTTTCGACAGGAAAGAAAGGGGTTCGAGGCATTCTTGGATTTTTCGACTCGCCGTTGGAGGCCGCGAGGAGCTCGTGGGCGTGCGGCGAGCGTCGTCAAGGTATACAAAATTCTGATTTTTGGGATTTTTGGAGGATTGTGCAGTTTTGGATTTGGATTTTTGGAGTTTTGAGCTTTGAGGATTTTAATTGGTTTTTAAATGAGGGAATTGGATTTTTTTGGGTTTTTCGGATTTATTGGGCTTTTGGTGGTTTTCGTCGCCGGCGGCCGCGCGCGCGCGCAACGGCGCACGTGCGGCGCCAGGGTGCTGCTGTTGGCAGCACCCTGCGGCGGAAGTGCCGCTGGGCGCGGCGCCGCATGCAGCAAAGTGCTGCACGCGGCGCTGCCTGGCCGCGCGCGTGCGCGCGGCACTGCCTGGCCGCGCGCAGGCGCGCGCGGCATGGCCGCGCGCGGGGGCGCGCGGCAGGGCCGCGCGCAGGTGCGCGCGGCACTGCTTGGCCGCGCGCAGGCGCGCGCGGCACCGCATGGCCGCGCGCAGGCGCGCTCAGCCGCGCGCAGCGCAGGGGGGCTGCGCGCGGGCCCGCGCGCAGCGCCTCTGGGCGCTGCGCGCAGCGCCGCTGGGCGCCGCGCGCAGCGCCGCAGGGCGCTGCGCGGCGAGCTCCGGCACCGCGCAGCAGGCTGCTGCGCGGTGCTGCTTGGATTGGCGCCGTGCGGCGGGCCTCCCTCGTCGCGCGACTGGGTTTTCGCCGCTCGGCGTGCTCCCGGACGTCGGGCGACTCCTCGGTTTGCGTGCCGGCGCCGTTTTTCGCCGTCGGAGCCCGGTGTTCGCCGTCGGCTGCTGTTTTTTTCACCGTCAAGCAGATTTTGGGCAATTTTCGCGAGCAGGTTGCGAGCAGTTTCGCAAGCGGTTTCGCTGTTTTCGCTCGCTGTTTTCGCGCAGGTTTTCGCCGTTTTTCGCGAGCAGGTTGCGAGCAGTTTCGCAAGCGGTTTCGCTGTATTCGCTCGATGTTTTCGCGCAGGTTTTCGCCGTTTTTCGCGAGCAGGTTGCGAGCAGTTTCGCAAGCGGTTTCGCTGTTTTCGCTCGCTGTTTTCGCGCAGGTTTTCGCCGTTTTTCGCGAGCAGGTTGCGAGCAGTTTCGCAAGCGGTTTCGCTGTTTTCGCTCGCTGATTTCGCGCAATTTCGCGCAGGTTTTCGCGCGGTTTTCGAGGCATTTTCGCGATGGGTTTTCGCAGTTTTCGCTCGCAGATTTCGCGCAGTTTCGCGCAGGTTTTCGCGCAGGTTTTCGCCGTTTTTCGCGAGCAGTTTGCGAGCGGTTTAGCGCGTTTTTCGAGCAGATTTCGCGAGCGGTTTGCGCAGTTTTCGCTGGTTTTTCGCAAGCTATTTTTGAGCAGTTTTTGCGCCGACGGAGCTGTTTTCGCCGTCGGGCGCTAGTTTTGCCGACGGGCTGTTTTTCGCCGTCGGGCGCTGATTTTTCGCTGACGGAGGCTGTTTTCGCCGACGGAGGCTGTTTTTCGCCGTCGGATGCTCGGTTTTGACCATTTTGATTGATTTTGCGATTTCTTCGCTCCTGGCAGCTTGCAGTGCTGTTCTTAGCTTCCGCCGGGGGAAGTTGTTGGTTTTCCGTCGCGTGGACCCGCCGGCTTGTTTCGGGACATCCGCAGAGCGCGCGGTCGTGTGGTTGGACGCAGCGTGCTCCATTTTGCGTGCGGACCTCCTGGAGGCAAGGTAAGTCCCGCTGTGCCCAATTGCAAGTGTCGACAAGCAATTGGTGGCTTTCTGAGGTGGGTTGGTTTTCTCTCCAAGTCTACGGACTTCCTTCTAATTCTATTGCGATAGGATTGCATGCTAGTTTAAGTGTTTCTTTGAACTTAACTAGCACCCCCGTCATATGTGCATGTGTTTGACCAGACCAATAGAGAACCTTTATCTGGGCTAGGTTCTTTTATGTTCTAGACATCCCACACCGTGCATATCCTTTTGGACGTAGTGTTCCTCGCCCGGGTAGTGGGCTGAGTGGTCTGAGTGTTGTGGGACGGGTGTTGCACTCGGGCCGGGGGGCCGAGTGGGGTCTGGTGGCTGGGTTAGGCCAGTGTTAGTGCGTGGGGAACCGTTCAGGTAGACGGTGGTCCCGGGGTTTTCCTTTCCGCTGTTCTTCTCGTCACCACCCTGTTGTGATCGTGGTGCACGTGTGATAGCAGGACCTTGAACCCAGAGCCTTTTTGGATGAATACATGATTTTGGTCAAACAACGTTTCTTCCAAGCCTCGCAAGGTCGCCTGAGTCTGTTCTTGTTTGATAGGACGAGGGCTTTAGCTCTTCGAGGTTTGGGCATAAAACTTGTTTTCAAGGGTTTTTCCTAAAAAGACTAAAAATCATTAAAAGATGGATTTCTCTCAGATTGAATAGTTTTCTGAAATAAATGACATGGTTTCTTATAAACTTATCCACCCGAGCGGATTCGAGTGATCTGGGTTCTAAGGGCTGCTTTCTTTCTTGGGGACGTAGGTGTTAGTCTCCTGGGGTTTCGGACCCTTCGCAGATCTGGCTGTGGAGCATCTCCGGCCGTGAGTTGTGTGTTGAGTGCTGTAGGTTGTTCTTGTGGGAGCCGTTGGGAGAGACGGTGGTCCCAGCGGTGTGATACTTTCGTTGAGCGGGTCAGTGTTGTGAGATTGAGTCGTGGAGGGTTCTCCGACTGAGTTGTGCTTTGAGCATTGAGATACCGATCTGTTTGATCGAGGACTATAGCCTGCAGGAGCCACTTGTGAGACAGTGATACTGATGTGATACTTGAGTTCGGTGGGGTCGCACCCCTCGAGCTACGCCCCGGGTGCGTTGATGATTCCGAGCCTGATGAGGCTGCGATGATGATACCGAGCCTGACGAGGCTGCGATGATGCGCCTTGTTCATATACTAGAGGTCGCTTGATACCCCTGGCCGAGCTACCATGGGGTCACTGTGTGAGATATCGAGTTTGTCCGATGGGACACCCTGGTTGATACACCAGGGGGCACAGGCTTGACTCGACTGGACCCTGTGGGGCAGTCGCTGAGATTTGGGTTATACTGAGAGAGTGATGGTGTAGCATGTGTCATAGTAGAGCGTCTTGGGCTTAGTACTTGTGACATAT
Organism: Tillandsia leiboldiana; assembly: GCA_029204045.2. NCBI lineage: Eukaryota > Viridiplantae > Streptophyta > Magnoliopsida > Poales > Bromeliaceae > Tillandsia > Tillandsia leiboldiana. The sequence continues at coordinate 22,506 of JAQNDB010001586.1, forward strand.
TGTCAGCAGTGAGTGACTGCATACCATCATCCATAGTCTCTTCCTTTTGAGCATAGTAGATAGAGGCATGATTGCTGTAGATTCTTTTCCAGCTTATTTATATTATCATCAGTCTTTTCTATTATCTAATGCCTCTAGTAGACTTAGTGGGCAGACCGTGGTTCTTGGAGACGGTACCCACTGAGAACTACTGTAGGATGTAGTTCTCACACCCTCTGTCGGTGACAGGTTGCTGAGGCTTTCTTCCGTTCCTGCTGGGCTTGACTGGACGGACCGAGGACAGGGAGTCGCGTGATAGTTCCCTACCAGCATTGTTACTTTAGAGAGAGGTAGATGTACCATCCCGGATTGTGGGAGTTGGTTATGTTTCCTGTTAGCTATCTCCCATTTGGATTTGTAGATGTTGTATAGGTGGACTTCTTTTTGTTTCATCTATTTTTGGGAGATAGGCTATGTGTTGTTGCAACTTTGTAGTTGTGAAATTTTATAGTACAGCTTTTTATCCGCTCTGATATCTGTATAGCTGTAGTTTTGTCTTTTGCAGGCTAGACGCTTCGTCTGTACGGCAGTTTCCGTACAGATGGCGGATCTGTTAGCGAGCCCGGGTCGCAGTTTCGACCCCGGGGCGTGACAGATTAGAGTGGTATCAGAGCCTAGGATGTAGGTCATTGAGGACTTAGAAACCCTAGGCTTGTGGTTGGACATTAGGATGACTACGTGAGAGTCGTGACTTGTAGCGAGAGTCCAGATTGAGTTTTTACCTCTCCCTTGGGTTGGGATGAGTGATTTGATATGTTATTCTCTCAAAGTGATTATGTTGGCTGCAGACAACATAATACTTTAGGAAGGATAACAAATTTTAGACTCTCGCTGGATTGGGTCGTATGGTTGTTATGTCCTGACATTCGTTTTTGTTTCAGTTACCTGCGATGCCGCCGAGACGTCGTGTAGCGACGAGTGGGCGTTCGACCTTGGGTGAGGAGGCCGAGCAGGCCGGGCAGAGCGAGGTACAGGAGCTGCGGGCTCAGGTGGCCCAGATGTCTGAGGCGTTGCGGCGTCAGGAGGTGGCGGCCAGGCGCCAGGAGGAAAATATGGAGCGCATGATGCGCATGCTGGAGCAGAGAGCACCTCCTGTGGCACCACCATCAGTACTTCCGGATATGACATCCTCGACCTCGTCACAGATTTCTCCGTTGACGGAAACAGAGTAGAGGGAGCTCTTGGATCGACTATCCTTTATCAGCAAGTTTCACCCCCCGCGGTTCGCAGGTCAGAATTCGGAGCCGTGGGAGGTTGAGAACTGGATTGCGGCCATGGAGAAATTGTTTGAGAACCTCTTCATCAAGGAAGAACATCAGGTACATTTGGGGGCGCACTTTTTGGAGAAGGACGCCGAGACTTGGTGGCGTCGAGTTCGTCCAGTGGGACCACCGGGAGTGCAGTTATTGACGTGGGCGGAATTTCGTGCTTTGCTACTCAGAGCCTATTTTCCTGATAGTGCAAAGCAGAAAATAGAAGGGGATCTTCAACGATTGCAGCAGGGTGATCGACCGCTTCATGAGTACATTCGGGAGTTCCAGAAATTGTTGAGCAGTGTGCCTCATGTTGCCCGGGATGAGGTCCAGAGGGTTGAGCTTTTTGAGAGGGGGTTGCATCCGGATATTTATCCCCTTGTGCATTCGCGTAGAGCGCCGACTCTGGATGCGGCAATTGAGCATGCTCGGTGGGTTGACCGAGGATTTGTGGTTATGTCAGAGATGGAGCGAGCGCCAGGGACCAGCTCCGGGGAGAGACATCCAGTGCCGCATGATTTTGGACAGTCTATTAGATCGAGACCCCCGGGGCCGCCACCGTCCCAGTCTGAGGGTCGTGGATTTCAGAGGAGACGGAGATCAGGAGGTCCCCCTCAGCCGAGGCACCAACAGTAGTTTCAGGTTGAGTGTGTCATTTGCAGTGGGCCGCATGTAGTGCAGCAGTGTGACCATAGGCTGGGGCGATGCTTTTCGTGTGGACAGTCGGGGCATTTTCAGGCAGCATGCCCTCAGGTAGTACTTTCGGTGATGCCGCTTGCGACGGCACCCCCGCTACCTCTTCCGGAGGAAGGAGCTCCTCCGACTTACCGCCAGCCAGATGAGGTCACGACGTCGAGGCAGTCAGGACGACGGCCACCCACATCGAGAGGATGAGTTTGGGTTGCCGATTGGTGGGCGCCGGGTTAGCGGATCGCATGGTGCTTGGTATGACTCCCTTTCCTAGTGGTTGAGATCAGAGTTTTGCACCCCTACATGGTTGAGTTGGTGGATTGTGGTTTTGGGTTGCGGCCACAGCAGGGACAGCTTCAACATCTCCCTCTCCTTGTTTTCCCGTTTTAACACCGAAAGTAGCAAACGGAGCGAAAAATTTCGAATGACCACTCTAGAAATGGAGGCGATGCTGGAACCTGTTCTTCTTTGATCGGGGTGAAGGCATAGGTCCTTGGGAAATTTTGGACTTTTTGCTATTTTCGGTTGCTTTTCTAATTGAGAGAGAGTTGGAGTTGATGATAGTCCTGATGTGGGTTCCTTGTGGTAGGGTGTGTGTTTTGGTTTCGAGGACGAAACCTTTTGAAGGAGGGGAGAATGTAGAGTACTGGGTCTTTGGATAGCGCGCCGACCACACAGATGACTTGGAGCAGAGAGTTTCCTTGAGCATGTTGCATCTGAGTTCACAGTTGATGCCGGGTTGATTCGGATCAACGCGGAAGCTCCAGCTCGATTCGGGGTTTTTTCGGGCTTTGTAGGCCGATTGAGGATGAGATTGGGAATTTCCGACTTCACCGTGGAGTGCTGGAAATTCAGGAACACTTGGAACAGGTGTACTTTCAGATTACAGCGAGGTTCGGGAGGTTCCGGACTGACGCGGAGGATCCGGAGGCAAAAAGTGAGTCGGAACTGGCAATTTTGGAGCCGGTAAATGATTTGAGCACCCCGACTCAACGGATGAGCTTTTTGAAGAGGAAAAGCTGTGGACACGTGTACTTTTGATTTACAGCGAGGTTCGGGAGGTTCCGGACCGACGCGGAGGATCCGGAGGCAAAAAGTGAGTCGGAACTGGCAGTTTTGGAGCCGGTAATTGATTTGAGCACCCCGACTCAACGGATGAGCTTTTTGAAGAGAAAAAGCTGTGGACACGTGTATTTTTGATTTACAGCGAGGTTCGGGAGGTTCCGGACTGACGCGGAGGACCCGGAGGCAAAAAGTGAGTCGGAACTGGCAATTTTGGAGCCGGTAATTGATTTGAGCACCCCGACTCAACGGATGAGCTTTTTGAAGAGAAAAAGCTGTGAGCGCGTGTATTTTCGATTTACAGCGGAGTTCGGGAGGTTCCGGGCAGCGGCAGAGAGCCCGAAGGCAAAAAGTGAGTTGGAGTTGGATTGTTGGAATTAATTAACTAGTTAATTAATTAATTAAAGCTTTTGCTTTATAAAAAGGGCTCCAACCCTCCCTCTGCAGCAGAGAAAGAAAGAAAAGGAAGAAAGAAAGAAAGGAAAATAAAAGAGAGGAAAAGGAAGAAGAAGAAGAGGAAAGAAAGGGGTTCGAGGCATTCTTGGATTTTTCGACTCGCCGTTGGAGGCCGCGAGGAGCTCGTGGGCGTGCGGCGAGCGTCGTCAAGGTATGCAAAATTCTGATTTTTGGGATTTTTGGAGGTTTGTGCAGTTTTGGATTTGGATTTTTGGAGTTTTGAGCTTTGAGGATTTTAATTGGTTTTTAAATGAGGGAATTGGATTTTTTTGGGTTTTTCGGATTTATTGGGCTTTTGGTGGTTTTCGTCGCCGGCGGCCGCGCGCGCGCGCAACGGCGCACGCGCGGCGCCAGGGTGCTGCTGTTGGCAGCACCATGCGGCGGCAGTGCCGCTGGGCGCGGCGCCGCGTGCAGCAAAGTGCTGCACGCGACGCTGCCTGGCCGCGCGCGGGCGCGCGCGGCATGGCCGCGCGCAGGTGCGCGCGGCACTGCTTGGCCGCGCGCAGGCGCGCGCGGCAGGGCCGCGAGCAGGCGCGCGCGGCACCGCCTGGCCGCGCGCGGGCCTGCGCGGGCCGCGCGGGCCTGCGCGGGCGCGCGCGGCTGCGCGCAGCGCAGGGGGGCTGCGCGCAGCGCCACTGGGCGCCGCGCGCAGCTCCGCTGGGCGCCGCGCGCAGCGCCGCAGGGCGCTGCGCGGCGCGCTCCGGCACCGCGCAGCAGGCTGCTGCGCGGTGCTGCTTGGTTTGGCACCGTGCGGCGGGCCTCCCTCGTCGCGCGGCTGGGTTTTCGCCGCTCGGCGTGCTCCCGGACGGCGGGCGACTCCTCGGTTTGCGTGCCGGCGCCGTTTTTCGCCGTCGGAGCCCGGTGTTCGCCGTCGGCTGCTGTTTTTTTCGCCGTCAAGCAGATTTTGGGCAATTTTTGCGAGCAGGTTGCGAGCAGTTTCGCAAGCGGTTTCGCTGATTTCGCTCGCTGTTTTCGCGCAGGTTTTTGCCGTTTTTCGCGAGCAGGTTGCGAGCAGTTTCGCAAGCGGTTTCGCTGTTTTCGCTCGCTGTTTTCACGCAGGTTTTCGCCGTTTTTCGCGAGCAGGTTGCGAGCAGTTTCGCAAGCGGTTTCGCTGTTTTCGCTCGCTGTTTTCGCGCAGGTTTTCGCCGTTTTTCACGAGCAGGTTGCGACCAGTTTCGCAAGCGGTTTCGCTGTTTTTGCTCGCTGATTTCGCACAGTTTCGCGCAGGTTTTCGCACGGTTTTCGAGGCATTTTCGCGATGGGTTTTCACAGTTTTCGCTCACAGATTTCGCGCAGTTTCGCGCAGGTTTTCGCGCAGATTTTCGCCGTTTTTCGCAAGCAGTTTGCGAGCGGTTTAGCGCGTTTTTCGAGCAAATTTCGCGAGCGGTTTGCGCAGTTTTCGCTGGTTTTTCGCAAGCTGTTTTTGAGCAGTTTTTGCGCCGACAGAGCTGTTTTCGCCGTCGGGCGCTGGTTTTCGCCGACGGGCTGTTTTTCGCCGTCGGGCGCTGATTTTTCGCTGACGGAGGCTGTTTTCGCCGACGGAGGCTGTTTTTCGCCGTCGGATGCTCGGTTATGACCATTTTGATTGATTTTGTGATTTCTTCGCTCCTGGCAGCTTGCAGTGCTGTTCTTAGCTTCCGCCGGGGGCGGTTGTTGGTTTTCCGTCGCGTGGACCCGCCGGCTTGTTTCGGGACATCAGCAGAGCGCGCGGTCGTGTGGTTGGACGCAGCGTGCTCCATTTTGCGTGCGGACCTCGTGGAGGCAAGGTAAGTCCCGCTGTGCCCAATTGCAAGTGTCGACAAGCAATTGGTGGCTTTCTGAGGTGGGTTGGTTTTCTCTCCAAGTCTACGGACTTCCTTCTAATTCTATTGCGATAGGATTGCATGCTAGTTTAAGTGTTTCTTGGAACTTAACTAGCACCCCCGTCATATGTGCATGTGTTTGACCAGACCAATAGAGAACCTTTATCTGGGCTAGGTTCTTTTATGTTCTAGACATCCCACACCGTGCATATCCTTTTGGACATAGTGTTCCTCGCCCGGGTAGTGGGCTGAGTGGTCTGAGTGTTGTGGGACGGGTGTTGCACTCGGGCCGGGGGGCCGAGTGGGGTCTGGTGGCTGGGTTAGGCCAGTGTTAGTGCGTGGGGAACCGTTCAGGTAGACGGTGGTCCCGGGGTTTTCCTTTCCGCTGTTCTTCTCGTCACCAACCTGTTGTGATCGTGGTGCACGTGTGATAGCAGGACCTTGAACCCAGAGCCTTTTTGGATGAATACATGATTTTGGTCAAACAACGTTTCTTCCAAGCCTCGCAAGGTCGCCTGAGTCTGTTCTTGTTTGATAGGACGAGGGCTTTAGCTCTTCGAGGTTTGGGCATAAAACTTGTTTTCAAGGGTTTTTCCTAAAAAGACTAAAAATCATTACAAGATGGATTTCTCTCAGATTGAATGGTTTTCTGAAATAAATGACATGGTTTCTTATAAACTTATCCACCCGAGCGGATTCGAGTGATCTGGGTTCTAAGGGCTGCTTTCTTTCTTGGGGACGTAGGTGTTAGTCTCCTGGGGTTTCGGACCCTTCGCAGATCTGGCTGTGGAGCATCTCCGGCCGTGAGTTGTGTGTTGAGTGCTGTAGGTTGTTCTTGTGGGAGCCGTTGGGAGAGACGGTGGTCCCAGCGGTGTGATACTTTCATTGAGCGGGTCAGTGTTGTGAGATTGAGTCGTGGAGGGTTCTCCGACTGAGTTGTGCTTTGAGCATTGAGATACCGATCTGTTTGATCGAGGACTATAGCCTGCAGGAGCCACTTGTGAGACAGTGATACTGATGTGATACTTGAGTTCGGTGGGGTCGCACCCCTCGAGCTACGCCCCGGGTGCGTTGATGATTCCGAGCCTGATGAGGCTGCGATGATGATACCGAGCCTGACGAGGCTGCGATGATGCGCCTAGTTCATATACTAGAGGTCGCTTGATACCCCTGGCCGAGCTACCATGGGGTCACTGTGTGAGATATCGAGTTTGTCCGATGGGACACCCTGGTTGATACACCAGGGGGCGCAGGCTTGACTCGACTGGACCCTGTGGGGCAGTCGCTGAGATTTGGGTTATACTGAGAGAGTGATGGTGTAGCATGTGTCATAGTAGAGCGTCTTGGGCTTAGTACTTGTGACATATTGTCAGCAGTGAGTGACTGCATACCATCATCCATAGTCTCTTCCTTTTGAGCATAGTAGATAGAGGCATGATTGCTATAGATTCTTTTCCAGCTTATTTATATTATCATCAGTCTTTTCTATTATCTAATGCCTCTAGTAGACTTAGTGGGCAGACCGTGGTTCTTGGAGACGGTACCCACTGAGAACTACTGTAGGATGTAGTTCTCACACCCTCTGTCGGTGACAGGTTGCTGAGGCTTTCTTCCGTTCCTGCTGGGCTTGACTGGACGGACCGAGGACAGGGAGTCGCGTGATAGTTCCCTACCAGCATTGTTACTTTAGAGAGAGGTAGATGTACCATCCCGGATTGTGGGAGTTGGTTATGTTTCCTGTTAGCTATCTCCCATTTGGATTTGTAGATGTTGTATAGGTGGACTTCTTTTTGTTTCATCTATTTTTGGGAGATAGGCTATGTGTTGTTGCAACTTTGTAGTTGTGAAATTTTATAGTACAGCTTTTTATCCGCTCTGATATCTGTATAGCTGTAGTTTTGTCTTTTGCAGGCTAGACGCTTCGTCTGTACGGCAGTTTCCGTACAGATGGCGGATCTGTTAGCGAGCCCGGGTCGCAGTTTCGACCCCGGGGCGTGACATAAGCAACCCACTACAACTACCAGACTCCACTCTGCTCCCAAGCACGAGTGCAAACGCATCCCACACTAAAAGAAAATCCCGACCTCTCGGCCCACTACCCGGGCGAGGATAACATGTCCAGGGATAGAAAAACAGTGTGGGTGTCTAAACATCAATAACCCTAGCCCAAGTGAGGGTTTTCTACTGGTCTGGTTACACATGCAACATATGACGGGGGTGCTAGGTCAAGTTCCAAGATAGCTGTATTAACAGACGATAAAAGGAATAACAACTCCTACAATCTAGCATGCTACACAAGAAGATAAACTATCATGCATAGTCCTACATCAATAGAATTAATGTACAGTCCGTAAAACTTGGAGATAAGGCCACCCACCTCGATTTGCCACTAATTGCTCGTAGACACTTGCAATTGGCCTCCACGCGATCCGCACGCAAAACGATGTCTGCTGCTGGAGTCCGCACGCAAAACGGTGCACGATGCCGGAGTCCGCACGCAAAACGGTGCACGGTGCCAGGATCCGCACGCAAAATAGAGTCCGCACGCAAAACGGTGCACGGTCCCGGAGTCCGCACGCAAAACGATGCACGGTGCCAGAATCCGCACGCAAAACGGAGTCCGCACGCAAAACGGTGCACAGTGCCGGAGTCCGCACGCAAAACGGTGCAGTAAAAACACAGTTCCCCACACAGATAAAAGCAAGAGGGTTAATTACAGTCCAAAAGAACACTCCAAAAACTGTACAAAAATACAGAAAAACCAACACACGGGACCCACCCGTTTGCGCCGCCGTCGCCGAAACGCTCCGCCGGGCGACCTCGCACGCAAAACGAGGTCCACGACGCGCCGCCGCACCTCACGCAACCTCCTACCTCACTCCCTCTCGCTCTCGGGTGCAGAAGAAAGAAAGAAAGGGAGAAAAATGGTGCTCGGGGGAGAAAGAAGAAGAAGAAAAGGAGGAGGAGAAAGGGATGGTCCACGGTGCACCGGTCCACGGTGCACCGGCCAATCGGGAGCCACCCCAGCCGGCTCACAAGGCCGGGGCGCGTGCACCGGGTCCACGGACGCGCCCCGGGTGCCACGCGGCACGCGGTAACGCGCCCGCCACACGGGCGCGTTACACCACGCCCGCGGCAGGCGCGGGACACGCGCGCGCCACACAGGCGCGTGCCCCAGCGCCCGCGCGGCAGCCAACGGGGGCCCGCCACGTGGCGGCCCCCGCGCGACCCGCGCCGAAGGCGCGTCTGCCCCTGTCGCGTCCGTACGTCCTCGAGCAGCGCGCCGCACCGCCTTGATCTCCGTGCAGCCGCCTCGCCTCGGGATTCGTGCCGCGTCGTCTCGAAAAACGCGCACTTCATCCGGGCTCCAAAACAAACAAGTGAATAGTCCATTCTTAGCGATTTCGCGCGCTGAATCCAAAAACGATGTCTATTTCTCCAAATTCTCATCCGAAAATTGCGGAGTGCCCCCGGATAGCCCACTCGATCCGATTTTCGCGCCGGGTCCATTTTTAAAGTCCGATTTGCCAAATTCCAACTCTAAAAATTCCCGAAGGCGACCGGAGAGGTAAACTCTTATCCAAACTTCGCCCGGAGTCCAATTTTGACATCTGAGTCGCGCGAAACCACTTCCAAACACCCGACGGGTCCTCCAATTTCCCACGGGATCTCCTTTTAAGCACGAAGTCCAACACTTGTGTCCAAATTGCGCGCAAACGCTACCGACACACCATGCAGGCCTCCAGTGATGCAACTAAAACCCAAATTGCACCACAAATCCAATTCTCGGGCCCGACACACGCACAAACACTCCCAAAGGCCACTAAAAGCTGCTCAACGACTAGCAAGCCCTATGCGGGAGATTCCGGGACCTCACACACACACTCCAGCTGCACTATCTGGGTGACCAAGATAATAAAGAAGAAGTAGACGTTGCCATCGTATTCTTTTAGTCCCCACCGTAGGCAACAGGTTGTAGCAAAGAATCAAAGATAGAATGTGGTATTCCGGCTTTAAATCCTTTGATACCACATATTCCCCGTTGGTCTGTTTACCCGCCTTGCAAATAGCATTAACGACAACATCCCAATGAGTGTCACTCTGAACAGGACCATCACAAATATAATAACCAGATGTATCAACAGGCAAACCAAGATTCACACCTATTACATCTCGAGTTATATCAAACTTGACCCCTCGAACTAAGGTTTCGAATTTGTATGTCTGGGTGTCACAATCCTCTACAATTTTATCTCCCCTCATGTAAAACTCCCTGATTAACTCGGAACAGAAACCCTTATTTGCTGGAACTCTACCTAGAGCCCCCAAAGGAATTCGTTCTACTAGCCTTTCAAATTCCGGAACTTGTCGACACAATTCATTGAAGTTTATATGTCGCTCTCCAATACATGTTCTATTTTGAAAGAATCGACGCCGTTGTTAAGTAATTTGTGGTTCACCTTCTCCATAATTTGCTCGGCGATCTGTTTGAGAGCCCTCACGAATTACCGGTCCACCGGTATTTCTTTGTGGAGAATATTCTCTATCTTTCTTTTTTCTTGAAGGCATCGGTGCCTTTCCTTTCCCTATTACCGATTCTCCCTCATTTTCTGAAGATTTTTCAGATTCCGAGCTTGTTGATACTTCATTCCGTGATCTTTTTGAAGATTTCTTCTTCCCACTTCCACGACTACTTCCACTCCCAGTGGCCATCAAAACTACAAGTGCCAGTAGCAAAGAGAAGGCCATTCTCCTGTGAAGAACATAATGCACTATGAGTTCATCGAATATGAATATCAGATATTCATATTCGATGTAATGTATTATCAAATATATGTTCTAACTCTTATGAAAATGACATTAATTTGATCAATACCCTCTCAACAAGGACCAAATTACATTTTAATAGTGACAAGATTGTCTAACGAGTCATTCCAAAATTGAACAAGTGTTCCATCTTGTAGGTGTGTTAAGGGTATCTTAATAGTGACATGCATGTGTAATGTGAGAACAGAGGGATCCCTCATAATGAGGGACACTTTTATCTTCATACAAATAGTGACATGCATGTGTACATTGAGAACAGAGGGATCCCTCACTGTGAGAACATAGGATCCCTCACTGTGACATAACTCTCACAGTGAGGGGATCTCTCACAGTGAGAGAGAGAAAGAGAGAGAGAGAGAAGAGAGAGGGAGCGAGCTCACAGTGAGAGATGTAGAGAGCGAGAGACACGGTTTGGCAACAATGTGCTTCCTCTCGGCGACGGCGAAGGCGACGGCGACGGAGAGAGGAGATCGGCACTGTGCGGCACTGTGCGGGAGAGGAGTTCGGCAGTGTGTGGGAGCAGAAATCGACACTGTGGTCGGAGCGGAGCACTGTGCGGGACCGGAGCACTGTGCGGGATTGAAGAGATGGTCGGATTGGGGAGACGACACTGTGGGAGCGGAGCACTGGGCGTGATTGATCGATAAGAAATGTGCTTACTTATAAATTTTTAAGTAGGATTAAAAATTTTAAATTTTTAAAATTATATAAATTTAACAGAAATTATAAAAATATTGTATGAAATTTAAATTTATTATTTTTAAAAAATAAAAGAAAGTTATTAGATTTATTAAAAGATAATATTAAAAAATTTAAATTTATAAAATTAAAATTTGACAATTTTAATCTATTTTTAAATTTCAAAATTTTAATAAAAAAAATAAAACACAATCGAAGTAAAAAAAAAAAAAAAAAATTTCCTTAAAAAATAAATAAATAAATAAAACTAACAATTTTACTTTAAAGAGACCGGATTTTTTAAAAATAACCCTCCCAAACTTGGAAATTTGCAAAATGACCCTGTGTAAAAAAAATTTGTAAAGGCGCTGATCTGCTCAGCGGCTTAGCCGCGAAAATTGACCTAGTCCGCAGTGCAAGCGAAAATTCCCTGTAGAGGCGCTGAGCCAGTCAGCGTCTTTAGTGTTCTGCGTTGAAGGCGCGGAATGGATCAGCGCCTTTAGTGTAAAACACTAAAGGCGCTGATTGGCTCAGCGCCTTTAGTAGGCGCTGATCCATTCAGCGCCTTTAGTGTAAAACACTAAAGGCGCTGATTGGCTCAGCGCCTTTAGTAGGCGCTGATCCATTCAGCGCCTTCAATGCAGAACACTAAAGACGCTGGCTGCCTCAGCGCCTCTACAGGGAATTTTCGCTTGCACTGCGGACTAGGTCAACTTTCGCGCCGAAAAATGCCCAAGTCCTCGACGCCTTATGTGTACGCTGAAGGCGGTGATTGGTTCAGCGCCTTCACAAGAAATCCTCTGAAGGCGCTGAACCCTTCAGCGCCTTCAACACATGGCATGAAGGCGCTGAGGGGTTCAACGCCTTCATAGGTATATTGCTAAGGCGCTGACCGCTTCAGCGCCTTCACGCTGAGGAGGGTTAGTTTTACAAATTTTATTTTCATAGGGTCATTTTGCAAAATAGAGATTTTGGGAGGGTTATTTTTAAAAAATCCTCTTAAAGATACCTCTTCATCTTCAATCCCCCCGCACGAGCCGCTCCAGCAGAGAGAGAGAGCTCCGAACCGGCGTGTGGTAGACAGACGGCCAGTGCTTCAAAGGAAAACCGCCTAGTAAACCGCTTACCCACTTCTCCCGAGTATTAACGTGAAGTAAACACAAAGGCTAGGGCGTATTCCGGTACGCGACCTGTGGAATCGGTTGATTTTTCCTGTTTCCTCTGTTGTTTCATCCACTAGTCTTGCTCGATACTCCCTCTTTCACTGCCTAACAATCCATCTACCATAAATCTCCCTTAGGTATACACTTCGGTCTACTACTACCTTTATTGAGGGCTAAGTTTCACCCTTCATATCTCAAGGTAAAACTCTAAACCCGTAATGCCTTTTTTATGTTACACTAATTTAGTTAAGTGCCATTTTGTTAATTATTCAGGGTTTTAAAATTTTATCTGTAATCTATATGTAATATATATGTAACATGGGTAAAAGGGATCACTTGTTTGCAATATTGTTGTTAGTGTTCCATCTTGTTCAAGTGTTCAAGTCTAATTTCAAATGTTCAAGTGTATGAAGTCTACTTTCAATTGTTGATATTGAGACTTCATACAATAATGTCTATAAATCTATGAAAGTTTCATATTGTATATTTTCATGTTCAGAACGTAATGGCCGGTGATGGGCAACGTGGTGGACGAGGGCGTGGCCGTGGTCGTGGCCGTGCCCGTGGAGGGAAACAAGCATCCAAGAGGTTCACATGATTCACAGAGTAGTGATTCATCTGAACATTCTGAGCATTCTGCTCATGTTGAAATGCCGGCCACGCATGATAAAGGAAAGGCGCCTATGCCTTCAATTTCTCATACGGGTGCGGCCTCCCCTCCACGACATAGCACTGGCGGGCCAGGCATGTCAGCAACGCCTCGTAGGGAACAGCGATCAACACGAGCGGCAGACAGGTACCCCGTTGATCCTAAACGACAAGAAGACTTTTCAAGCCGAACTTGCATCGGAGAGCGATATGTCAACTTTGACGAGCTGACTAGTGAAGTTCCTGAATTAGCCCAGCTTTTGCAAAGGGCACCTATCGAACCGGTCGGCCGCATACACGGTCGTAAAGGTTTCTGTCTAGAACTCATTCGCCAATTTTATATGAGAGGTAGCATTATGGGTGAGGATCGAGATACCGGATTTATGGTAGTAGAATCATTTGTTCGTGGTGTCAGAGTTGTAGTGTCTCCAGACACAATTGGTGCCATCCTTGGATTAAATGTGGATAAAAGTGGAGTGCATTATACACTTGGAACCATTCATCATTCCACACAATGGAACACAATTGTCAATGCTCTATGCAAGCCAGGAACAGTAACAAATAGACTCTACGTTGAATCCAAGGACTTGAGACCTGAGTATCACATCCTATCCTTAATATTGTGCTATAATATTCTGCCCACATTGGGTACAAAGAGGATTCGATGGGATAGACTGCTTCTTTTATATTTACTTGCTCACCCATAGCTAGCTGTTGGAATGAACATCAATATTCCAACATTGATTTGGTACAGAATGTCACAGTTAGTGCAAGGTACATCGCATCGCGATCTATTACCTTACCCTCTTCTGATCATGCGGCTTTTGGAAGATCAAGATGTAGACATAACGTGCGACGACTATGATTATAGCTTGGGTCCTATTGACGGGGTTACCTTAGCAAAATCAATAAGTACCTTGAGGACGTTTCAGAACGTGAAGGCCTACACTGAAGCATCGTCAAGGCGTGCCCCTCACCGTCCGGAACATCACGGCTCGTCTGGTCACCAAGGGAATGTTACATTGGAGTCGTTGGATCGAGACTTGCAAGCGTTGAAGAAAAGAGTCGAAGAAGGATTCAAGAAGGTCGAGGATGGCTTAAAGAAAATTTTTGATTTCCTTGGGTGCCGACATGATGATACGATTCCAGGTGGTGGCGGAGCTAGTTCTTCCCATCAACCCGACGATGATGCTACCCACGAGGATGAGTGATACTTATGTTTATTTAACGTGCATTTTAACTTTTGATTTCTTGACTCTGGTTTTTTTTTATCATTGTACGAAATATTATTGTATTGTGCTAAAATTTGATACAGTACAATAATTTGAAAGCATTTAGTAAATGGGTGTTCCAATGCAGAGGATGTACAGAACCACTATATGGGTGTTCCTTACACCATGATTACCCTATATAGGTGGAGAACTGCTACAATAATATTTGGTACAATGACAAAAAACCCGAGTCAAGAAATCAAAAGTTAAAATGCACGTTAAATAAACATAAGTATCACTCATCCTCGTGGGTAGCATCATCGTCGGGTTGATGGGACGAACTAGCTCCGCCATCACCTGGAATCGTATCATCATGTCGGCTCCCAAGGAAATCGAAATTTTTCTTTAAGCCATCCTCGACCTTCTTGAATCCTTTTTCGACTCTTTTCTTCAATGCTTGCAAGTCTCGATCCAACGACTCCAATGTAACATTCCCTTGGTGACCGGACGAGCCGTGATGTTCCGGACGGTGAGGCGCGCGCCTCGACGATGCTTCAGTGTAGGCCTTCACGTTCTGAAACGTCCTCAAGGTACTTATTGATTTTGCTAAGGTAACCCCGTCAATAGGACCCAAACTATAATCATAGTCGTCGCACGTTATGTCTACATCTTGATCTTCCAAAAGCCGCATGATCTTCCAAAAGCCGCACGACCTGTGATGTGTGCGGACGGTGAGGCGGACGCGTCGACGATGCTTCAGTGTAGGCCTTCACATTCTGCAACGTCCCCAAGGTACCTATTGATCTTCACACTTCAAAATGGAGTTTCGTCATTCTAAGTGGTATATTGTGCTAAGATGTATGTTGTGCTAAGATGTACGAAGCTAAGATGTATTTTGTGTTTCCTTTTCAAGTGTGGAGTACTTTTAGACTCTTCTATAAATGTATGAATGTATGAATGTATAAATGTATAAATGTACCTTCTTGTAAATATGAATGTTATTAACTTATCTATAGCTGTTCAGAACTTTGGTGAACCGCTATAGATACAAGATGAACAGTTGTACATTTTATATTGTAATATGAATATACAAGATGAACATTAGAACTTATGTATAGCTGTACTAAAATGTAATGGAGTCAGTGCAATTTATACAACATTTGTAAATGTGATTAGTACAATACAATTTATTGAGGCCTTACACTTGGGTTGCTAGCTCAGTACGGGTACTGTTTATTGATGCCTCACACTTGCAATTGCCAATTAGTACCGGTACTTACCATTTAGTACTGGTACACTATCTTCCGGTACACCTCCAAGTTCCTCAAAACCCGAGAGTACTATACATGGATTTCTCACTCTGTACCCACTGAAATTAGATTGGATGTAACAAAATTCCAAGAGCCAGAGCGAAGGACTGAAACTGGTTTGATAACAGGATCAATGCTATGATGGAAAAAAGATCAGATCCCTCATCACTTTGTCGAAGAACTTCGTCCCTCCTCACAGGCACTTATTTAGGCGGGGCTGGAAATGCATCGAAGACAGAAAGAAGATGCCCTTAGGACGGGCTTACCTTTTTTATTCAATTATTGGATTGCCAAAAATAACTACTCAATTACTTGATACTTGAAAAAGCACTTCTTGCTCACCTGATTGCTTAACTGATCGCCTAAAGGATGAAAACTAACTTATGGAGTACTGGTACTGAGGGAGAATTCGAACTGTGATGCATTCGGATTTTGAGGATCTTAGAAGTGTACCGGTACTCAAGAATTCGTACCGGTATGTAATCTTGAGTACCGGTACAGAATGAGCAACCCAAGGGTAAGGCTATCTGTTTGTGCGGCACTTGGTTTGTACTTCTTTGTGTACCGGAATCAAGGACTATGGACCAAGGGTACGGCGTTCTATTTGTGAGGCCTCACACTTTATTGATAATTTGTTTCAAAATATAAATTAAATTTTACATAGGCACCCCTATATTTACAAGGCGACAGGTATATAGCCAATATTTTAAGGGGAGGAAGGGCATTGGATCCTCTTTTCAGAACTTGGTACACGTATATTGAAAAGGGGACAGCTATAGAGGGTTCCCGTACAGTCATAGATGCATACCGGAACAGTTATAGAAGGGTTTCGTACAGTCATAGATGCTCGAGGATGTAAAGCTCGAATCCATCTAATGTGTAATATCATTATAATACTTATACATGCATGCAAAAAATTGCAAAAGAAAGAAGACATAGATAGGAAAATTTTGATAGCATTAATTTCGAATATAGCTGTATATAGCATTAATTTCGAATATAGTTGTATATATGCATGTATATATGACTGTACACCCCAAACAGGGGTGTACCAGTAGCTCAACTCATTTATTTATTACATTATTCAAATTAAAACATACACGAAGGGCAATTCATGGGACCAATGATAAAAAATTGCACACATTTCACAATAAATATTAAGGAGTTATGGTTAACATTAAGCAAAAGTTAAATCGAATGGATACCATAATTCACAACTTTTACAAAGGTTAGGAAAGATGTAATTTCTACAAAATAATTAAATTATATTAATCTAGAGCAAATATTAATTTCACCCCGAGTTCCTCAAAACTTTGAATTAACACATGATTTTAAAAAATAATCAACCTACATACTGGTATAGTGGAATACAATGATGAGCAGAACGCGGCAGGGAGGGTTCACCAGGAGATCGTCAGGCGTCCTGGAAGGGGTTGGATATGTTATAATTTATATTTTATATTCTAATTAATATTTTATATTTTATATTTTTTATTTTATATTATATTTTATATTATAATTTAATTTTAAATAATAAATTATAACTTTGCCCATTCACTGCCTCCAGGGAGTCAATCGCAACTCTTATGATACATTCTGTATTGTCTACATATAGTGTTATTTGGGAGGCAATAGAGGGGCTTTGAGCAGTACTGAGAATGGGCAAATTATCTAGAATATTATATATTATAGAATATTCTAAAGCATTGGATGCTGTTTTGCGAGGGGACTGTGAGGACCTGGATCCCCACGACGAGATTACTGGATCATCTACAGCTCCCGGAGGCCTATGTGGCGTGTTGGTGAGATTTGTGCCCCATTTGGACATTAGTGTTGGGCTCAGTGTGTTTTTGGATCACGTGGGTGATCATTGGACTCCGTCGGAGCTCCAAAAGTGGTTTCGCGCGCCAAGGATATTTAAATTGGACTCAGTGCGAAGTTCGGACCAAGGATTACCTTTCCGGATGCCTTCGGCAAATTTTGGAGTTGGAATTTGGCGAAATGGACATCAAATTCGGATTCAGCGCGCGAAAACGGTTAAAACGGACTACCCACTTGTTATTTTTGGGCTCTGGACACTGTTCACGCCGGAACAGTGTTTCCGGCGGCGGCGGCAGCGGCGGAGCGGCCGCAGGCAGCGCGGCGGACGGAGGCGCGGGCCGCCCGGTCCACGCGGCAGGCGTGCGCCGGGGGCGGGACGCGTGGCGGCTCGGGAGTGGGCCGGTCCGCGGGGCGCGGTCTACGGGGGAGTGCGGGGCGCACGGTGGACCGGGGGTGACACGTGGCAGGTTTGCATTGGTTCGGTCCACACGATTTCGTGCACCGGGTTCACTAGGCAGTGGCATGACACGTGGCGTTCTCCGATTGGTGGGTCTACTGTGCGCGGCAGGGTGGCAGGCGGCGGCGTCAGGCGCACGTGGGCGCGGTCGGGCGGATTCCCGCGCTTGGGGAGGACACGTGTCGGGGTCTAGGGGGCGCGACGTGTCGCGCGGGGAGCGGCTGGGGTTGCTGTCCGCTGTTTGGCGGGCGACGTGGCGGCCCAGGAGGGATTCGGGCGGCTACAGTGTTCGGGCGCGGGGATTTCGGGCTGCTACAGTGCGCGCCCGAAAATTTCCAGCGCCCGGAAATCCGGACATATCCGGTATTTTCCAATTGTTTCAGCTGCCTATAAATAGCGATCCGAGCTCTCTTCTTCTCCCTTTTTCCACCATTTCCGAGCCTCTTCTCGCCGGGGTGCCTTCAGCAAAGTTGATCCTCGTGTTTGGCTGCATCTTTCTGCAAAGTTTTGGGATTTTTGGTGGCACGCTTATCGAGGTTTCTATTTTTACGGCGCGGCGCGACGCTCGTTCGTTTGTGGTCTTCTTCGTCTCGTTTTGGTGCGAGGACTCCCCCGGCTTACCCCGAGCACCTTTTTCAGTGATTCTTGCGCCGTTGGCTTCACGACAGGTAGGGCTATGTTTCCCATGTTTACTAGTTTTTCCCATTCCGAGCTTTTCATGGGTCTTTCGGATCATCTTGTAACCCCTTTTTCTGGGCGGAGTTCTGGGACAGCGGCGCGGTGTTTTGGTGATATCTTCGCGCACAGGCATCGGATTGGGGCGATTCAAGAGGCGATTTGCATCTACACATCACGAGGAATATGCCCAAATTTTATTGGCATTTTCTGAATATTTCTCGAAGGTGAAGATTATCTGTGAACAGTAATTGTTGCTACAGTTTTTGAGTGTAGTTTGATTCGGGGTGGTTCCCTTGTCCGAATTGTTTCTCAGTGTAGGAAGCTCGGAATCGGACGTGCAGGTACTCGTTTCGAAGGTATCGACGCGAGGATTACTGTGGTATTTTTATTGGATTTTTCTGGGCACTTGCAGCAGGTGAAATATGCGCGGCTTTGGGACTGATTTTCAGATTATGTATGTTTGGTTAATTTTGGAATAAAAGTGTAATGTTGAGCGTTATTGTTGTGCCCAGGGGTGTTTTTAGCTGTTTGAAGCCGAGGCTTGCGCGACTTGTACCGTGGGTGTTATGTTGGCAGATTTTGGACCGCGGGCGTCTACCCACTTCACCGACTTCAGGTTTGCCTTGGGTTAAGCGCTTCAGGTGGGTGAGCTTATTTTCAGTAATTGTTTAAGGCAATGTTTATGCTGTGGCAAGTATAAGTCCACTTGTGGGGATGTCACCCCTCTATGACTGATGCATGCATGTGTAGGGTACATAGTTTATATTGGTAAGTAGGTAAGCTTGTTATTGATATCGGTATAAATGATTGCAAGAATAGTATTTATGAGGTATACTGAGGATTTGCATGACTTGGACATCTATATGATGACTAGTGTAAGCTTACCTAGGATAATGTTACCCTATGAGATTCTATAACATGCCATGTTAGCACATAGCCTTTCTTGTGGTTGGATTATGATTTGGGATAGGATTTCGTAGCTATGTGCGGATTTGTACTCTGAGGAGTTATTCTGATCATTCTATTAATGAACCCTGAGTTGTGGACAGTTTTAGTTTTGAGATTCCGGCATGTTGCTTATTCCTAAAGGAACTATTATTATGCTTTACCCCCTTTATTTCCTTGAGGACATTTGCATGCTTGTATGGTCATGTAGTTAGGCCATCTTTTACTGCTGCACTACTTATTGGAACTTGACTTAGGAGAAACCATGCTTTTCCTTTCTCCTTCTTGTTAGTCAGGTGGTCAGTGTTGCTCGGGTCGAGCAGGGGGTCTGGGTAGTGTAGTCGGGACTTCGTGTCTGGGACAGGTTGGTTTAGTTGCGGGGCTTTGCGGCAACCGCGGATATTGGGCGGTTGACCGGATGTTTCTCTATGCACCAGATTTGGGTGTCGGTTTTCCCTAGTGGATGGAGTTTCCCACTTATCGTTTAGTTGCATCCGATTGAGGTCGGGTCTTTCCTTGGTGGTTGAGTTTTCCCACTTTGATCTGATTGATGATCGAGCCCTGCTGTTTCGAGATATTGTTGATGTTGATGACAGAGATGCTTTACTCGTGTGGGTAGCTCCCCTCGAGTGCCGCTCCGGAGTAGGCTTCAGACCGTGTTGGGTTCCGGTCAGACCGTGTTGGGTTCCGGTCAGACCGTGTCGGGTGCCGGTCAGACCGTGTTGGGTTCCGGTCATTTGGACAGTGGATATACTGAGTTCGAGAGATTGGTGACAGAGCAGGCAGTACCGGGTTTTACACCGGTTCATTCGATTGAGTTTATTTCGGTCAAATACTTTCATTGTTACACTCGTGCCTGGGGGCCGAGGATAGACTGGTAGTTGAGGTTAGGTCAGTGATAGTATTGTTGTGAGCCGTCTGGTGGACGGTGGTCCCGTGATATTGCGAGTACTTTGACCGCTGTGTGAGAGGTTGAGCATCTTGATTCTATCCGTTCTGAGAGAGAGAGCGTGGATTTTGACCATAGCCTGCATGATCCTCTACTCGATAGCGAGCTAGTCCGTTTGGACACCCTACGTAATTCCTGCCCATCTTTGGGAGGTGGTTGTAGGTGGATGCAGGTTTGACTGGACCAGATGTGGCAGACAGTTCGATTGGGTCGTTGGTGCACTTTATGTGCTAGTGGTTGCATACCCCTGTTTGGGTCTCCCCTTTTGTCTTAGTTAGGAGCAGGGTAGCTGTTGAGAGTCTCCAGCCTACCCATTTCAGTCTTATGACTTGGGTCAGTTTTTGTCTCTTGAGGACTTGGTGGGCAGACCGTCGGGTCTGGCGGTGGTACCCACTGAGAACTCCCTTTTTGGTGTAGTTCTCACACCCTTTGGGGGTTTTCTCCCCCCTTTTTCTCTCCTCTCTTTGGTTGTGCAGAGTCTTAGCAGGTGTGGCCGACTCTGCGGTTGTTGATCGTGGCGAGGGAGTCGCGAGCTAGATCCCTACCCGGCGTTGGAGAGTAGCGGTACCCTTCAGAGGAGATCAGCAGTAGATTAGTTGTTTCTTTTTCCTACTTGAGAGACTTTTGTAGTGAGGATATTTTGTATCGAGAGACTGTACACTGTTGTATATTTATTGGAGTTACCTCCCAGTTGGGTTTAGAGCTTGTACTTGAGGATTTATTATTATTATTATTTTGGGAGGCAGACAGTGTTGTTTATTTTCAGTTGTACAGTGATTGATTTTAGTTACAGCAGATTCTTATTATAGCTCTGATATCTGTTTAGTTGTAGCACTTTTCTTGCAGGTAGGACGCTTCGCCTATGCAGGTTGGCATAGGTGGCGGATCTGTTGGCGGGCCCGGGTCGCAGTTTCGACCCTGGGGCGTGACAGATTAGAGTGGTATCAGAGCCTAGGTTGTAGGTCATGGTGGACTTAGAAACCCTAGGCTTATGGTTTGACCCTTGGTTGACTTTGTGAGAGTCGTGATTTTGCGAGAGTCCTGATTGAGTTTTATACCTCTCCCAAGGGACGGGAGGAGTGATTGGCATGTTTATTCTCCTAAGTAATTATGTTGGCTGCAGACAACATAATGCTGTGGAATGGGTGACATGCTTTAGACTTTCGCTGGATTGGGTCGAGTGTTGTTGTGTGTTGTTTTGTTGTTTCGTCGTGGCGAGCGGTGTCTCCCCGACGCTGGGTTTTGACCCGTGTGCATCCTGTCATGGCAGTTGAGCTTGAGCAGTTGGTTCTGGGCCGGATACCCGGATTGAGGTCAGAAAACCCCGGACCCAGATGACAGGATTGTCGGAGGCTTGTCAGCGGCTGAGGGAGCAGCTGGTCTTGATGACACAGTTGCCGGAGCACTGAGTAGCCCCCTCTGTGCCAAGGTTTAGTGTCGAGGCACCGAGGCAGGGTGGATGGTTGACGGCTGGTGAGCCGTGGGGCATGGTCGACCTATGGAGCCATGTTTGGCAGATGAACCACCCCGACTCGTAAGATTGAGTTTGGAGCCTTTGAAGGCAGAGTCGCGGCTGGTGGTGATGGAGTAATTAATTGAGAGCCTCCTTGTGCTAGAGAGTGTATGCAGTTGTTGAACCGCGCGCTCCGGATTCGAGGGACGAGGCGCATAGGATATATAAGATTGGGAGTGGATTGCGCCAGGATACCTTCCTGTTATTCAGTCCCTTCATTGTGGATTTAGACGCCTCGCGGGAGCAGGCACCGTGTATGGAGCGCGGCATTGCAGTTCCTTTGGATAGGGATCTGCCGCCAGGAGGTGAGTTCTGGATTTTGGCGCTTGGCGCCGGATGATGGAGGACAGATCGGCCGGCAAGGGCATGACCAATTTTCTTTTCTTGGATGACGAATTCCCGAGATGTCAGAGGTCGGGTGGACCCCGAAGGCGACATCAGTGTTTTATTTGAGTGGCGCAGCGGAAGCGTGGATTTGTTATCTGCGGAGGACCTTATTCGTCGCCTCAATGTGATCAGAGACAGAGGTCGTGCTTCCTTGTGATAGCCCTGATTTTCAGGCAGATTGAGCGACAACCACTTGCTTTGAGCGGATGAATCTGTGCCGCCCGGTTGGAGGGCGCCACGGTAGTGGATTGAGTGTCGCAGGTGGGATTTCACCACGGTAGTCGGAGTTAGAGCATGATCCACTCTTACATGGGTTAGAGGCAGATTAGTTACCACGTGCACCAGAGGTACAGGTTCCTGTTGTTGTTGTGCACGTGGAGGAGGCTTTTGGATCATGTCCAGTGCGGCCGAGACCGCGAGATGCCGGCAGAATTATTGGAAATTTTAGCAATTAGGTGTTTTGACCTTATGCTTGAGATGGTTGGGCACTATGCCACAGGATGTTTGACTGCGGCAAGAGAGGACTTTGATCTTCGGCAAGGCGGGCAATTGGAGGCTTGCTCGTGGAGGTTGTTAGAGCACTCTGGTTTTAGCGACCGGATGAGAGGTGCTTACGGCGGCACCGGGACTCAGGGATATCTCTGTTACCCGCGAGATCCCGTGTGTGGATTCACCTTAGTTGTTGGTAATGCCGCCGGTTAGGGAGATAGAGATTGTGTTTGATGTGGTTCGAGGGACCACACCACCCTGGACAGCACCTCATTGGATATCGCCGGTAGGGCTGAGAGAGACCCGATGGCACTGCTGCAGGGGCCGATGGATCGGGGGGTCTGTTTGACCTAGTGCCACGCCGTTGGTATACGGTGGTGATGCCACATCGTTGATACACGGATGTGAGGGTCCTTTTATGGTATCTAGGACCTTATTGATGGAGTTGTACTCCGGCAGTTGGTGTATGATCCGAGTGCCCACTTGGAGTTAGACAGCTGAGGACTTCGCCTAGGTGGCGTTGCGGACGCGGTGGGGGCATTCTGAGTTGTTAGTGAGGCCCAATGGAATGACGATTGCCCTGTGGACTTCAAGATCTGAGGAATAGTAGGTCCCAGTTGTACTTGGACGGACTGGGAGTGGTGTTTTCCGTGGATATTTTGATTTACTCCCAGAGTGACTTGGAGTACTAGGAGCACTTTGTGGATGTGCTACCATGCCCGTGTGGATGAAGCGGTATGCCAAGTTAGGGAGGTACAAGTTGTAGCTACAGAAGCATACCTTCTTGGGTCGCTTTGTTCGAGCCGTAGGGACGGCGGTGGAACCTGACCAAGTGGATGTTATTCAAGTTGACCGAGACCAACTTTCATTCTTGAGGTGAGAAGCTTCTAGACTTGGCGGTGCCAAGAGAGCATGGCCAATGGATAATGTGACTGGTATTAGCGCCAATGCTAGTGTTTCCTGTGTTGGGAGATGGAATTGTGTGTTTTGGTGATGCTCCCATTGTGGCGGTAGAGTTACCGTGGGTGGATCTTCGGTCCACACTTCTTTAGTCCAACCCTGTGAGTGCTGTGGCAGGATGAAACACTGTTTTTTGCAGGCAGCTTGGATTCCACAGTGAGCCTTTCAGTACGTCCTTTATTCCAGCTTGGATTGTTATACCTGGGCGTAGGCCATGCCTGCTGGCTATCAGTTCTGATTACTCAGCATCTTGAGTGGGATTTTTGTGCGGATCGTTGTTGCTGGTTTGGATTTTTGACCGCGAGTTTGAGCCTCCGCATTATGATCGCCTTTCGAGCCAGTTTTCACTACCGTTCATTGACGGTTTGGTCCACCGTCAGGGCATCTGTTCGACCCGGGGGTCTGTTGGAGTTATGTTGGCTTGTTGAGTGTCCAACCGTGGCTTGAGATTGTGCCTCTTGAGGACCCTTTTGAGGGTAGCTCGTGGTCGAGTAGGCCACTCGGGTGATTTTGGATCGGAAGTAACCGAGGAAGACCCCAGCTTATTGGATCTTTTTCCTCATAGGATGAATTTGTGGGTATACTTGGTGATCCTGGTTGAGTAGACCCAGGAGGTGGTTTTGGGGGCGTGTTGCGCTGTTGATTATTTGGTTTCCCCCGGTTCTTGATGGGGCCTCTGTGTTGTTTCACGTCTCAGGCTCTGGAGTGTGTTGCTTTTGGATCCCTCGCCCGTGATCGACTTGCCCCTTTTGAGATCTGTGATTGTTGGAGTACGAAGGACGCCCGTTGCGATTTCTGGCTCGTGAGATGAGAAAATCGCATGTCGGGCCATGCCGTACTTGTTGTTGTTGTTGTTGGGAAGTAATCACGGGGATGTACACGTGAGTGATGTTTCGGGAGCTGGAGGCTTTATTGATAGAATACCTACCCGTGGTATGTGGGACCCTTGGGGGATTTGAGCTAGTTTCGAGGACGAAACATTTCTTATGTGGGGGAGGATGTGAGGACCTGGATCCCACGACGAGATTACTGGATCATCTACAGCTCCCGGAGGCCTATGTGGCGTGTTGGTGAGATTTGTGCCCCATTTGGACATTAGTGTTGGGCTCAGTGTGTTTTTGGATCACGTGGGTGATCATTGGACTCCGTCGGAGCTCCAAGTGGTTTCGCGCGCCAAGGATATTTAAATTGGACTCAGTGCGAAGTTCGGACCAAGGATTACCTTTCCGGATGCCTTCGGCAAATTTTGGAGTTGGAATTTGGCGAAATGGACATCAAATTCGGATTCAGCGCGCGAAAACGGTTAAAACGGACTACCCACTTGTTATTTTTGGGCTCTGGACACTGTTCACGCCGGAACAGTGTTTCCGGCGGCGGCGGCAGCGGCGGAGCGGCCGCAGGCAGCGCGGCGGACGGAGGCGCGGCCGCCCGGTCCACGCGGCAGCGTGCGCCGGGGGCGGGACGCGTGGCGGCTCGGGAGTGGGCCGGTCCGCGGGGCGCGGTCTACGGGGGGAGTGCGGGCGCACGGTGGACCGGGGGGTGACACGTGGCAGGTTTGCATTGGTTCGGTCCACACGTTTCGTGCACCGGTTCACTAGGCAGTGGCATGACACGTGGCGTTCTCCGATTGTGGGTCTATGTGCGCGGCAGGGTGGCAGGCGGCGGCGTCAGGCGCACGTGGGG
>JAQNDB010001587.1:0-47511 GCA_029204045.2 Tillandsia leiboldiana
AAATCCCGTCCTCATGGGATGTGTGGTAGTGTGCAGGCGCGTTCCTAGTCACACGGCGCAGGCTTGACTGACCCTATGAGGCATTCAGTGCGATCGTGTCTATTGATCAACCTTGGGTGCGAGTGGTCTCTTTTTACTTTCATCTGTTCCCACTTTTTGGTATCTAGATATAGTTATGGGTGCTGTAGAGTAGCTCCAGCTTTCTTGTTCAGAGTTCTTGCACTGTTATCTTTACCTCTAGTAGACTTAGTGGTCGGACCGTTGGGCTTGTTGACAGCACCCACTGAGACTACTGTGGGAATAGTTCTCACACCCTTCGTGGTGTCTTTTTCCCCAGGAACTTCTTCTCCTGTTCTGTTGCTTCCAGTTGCTGATCCTTCTGACCGAGGCGAGGGAGTCGCGAGCTAGTTCCCTACCCATCATTGGAGTGTACGGTACCCCTTCAGAGGAGCTTCAGTAGATTAGTTTACTTCTTTTTCCTCTGTTCAGAGACCTTTGTTGTGAGGTATAGAGTTTGTACTTTATTTTACAGTTTGAGAGAATGTTGTAGTGAGGATATTCTTGTATCGAGAGTCTGTACACTGATGTATTTATTGGAGATACCTCCCTTTTGGGTTTTGTATCAGAGGACTTTGTATACGATCGTATTTGGAGATGGATATTGTATTATTTTTCAGTTGTACAGTGTTTGGTTTTCAGTTTTTAGTAGTTTACTTTCCGCTCTGATATCTGTATACTGTAGGTGGTTTCTTTCTGCAGGTTAGACGCTTCGTCTGTACGGCAGTTTCCGTACAGACGGCGGATCTGTTGGCGAGCCCGCGTCGCAGTTTCGACCCCGGGGCGTGACAGATTAGAGTAGTATCAGACCCTAGGTTGTAGGTCGTGGGTGGACTTAGAAACTCTAGGCTTGTTGTTGGACATTAGGATGACTACGTGAGAGTCGTGACTTATAGCGAGAGTCCTGATTGAGTTTTTACCTCTTCTAAGAGACGGGATGAGTGTTTGGCATGCTCATATTCCTAAGCGATTATGTTGGCTGCCGACAACATAATACTCTGGAATGGATGACATGTCTTAGACTTTCGCTGGATTGGGTAGTATGGTTGTTGTGTCCTGACGTTTGTTATTGTGCAGCGGATTGCGATACCCGGAGACGTCGTGTTGTGAAGAGGACACACCCCTCACCTGATGAATACCCCACAGCGGGAGGCTGAACTATCAGAGTCGCGCAGCGGAAGCGTGGTGGGCCCATAACCCACAGGTCCCAGGATCGAAAATTTCGATAGGCTGAGCCTAGAAGAGCCTAGAATCTGTTCTTGTTTGATTGGGGTTCTAGGCACCGGTCTATCGGAATTTTCGGATTTTTGCCGCGTCAGTCGGTTTCTTCTCGCCTATGAGTGGGGTGTTATTGTGGGAGCCGTTTGGAGTGACGGCGGTCCCAGCTGTGTGGTATTTTTCCCCTGGCTGAGTTATCAGGAGGGCATTTCCCTGGCTGAGTTACCAGGAGGGTATTTTCCCTGGCTGAGTTACCAGGAGGGCATTTTCCCTGGCTGAGTTACCAGGAGGGCATTTTTCCCTGGCTGAGTTACCAGGAGGGCATTTTTCCCTGGCTGAGTTACCAGGAGGGCATTTTTCCCTGGCTGAGTTACCAGAAGGGCATTTTTTCCCTAGCTGAGTTACCAGGAGGGTATTTTTCCCTGGCTGAGTTACCAGGAGGGCATTTTCCCTGGCTGAGTTACCAGGAGGGCATTTTCCCTGGCTGAGTTACCAGGAGGGCATTTTTTCCCTGGCTGAGTTACCAGGAGGGCATTTTTCCCTGGCTGAGTTACCAGGAGGGCTTTTTCCCTGGCTGAGTTACCAGGAGGGTATTTTTCCCTGGCTGAGTTACCAGGAGGGCATTTTCCCTGGCTGAGTTACCAGGAGGGCATTTTTCCCTGGCTGAGTTACCAGGAGGGCATTTTTTCCCTGGCTGAGTTACCAGGAGGGCATTTTTCCCTAGCTGAGTTACCAGGAGGGCATTTTTTTCCCGTAGCTGAGTTACCAGGAGGGCATTTTTTCCCTGGCTGAGTTACCAGGAGGGCATTTCCCTGGCTTGAGTTACCAGGAGGGCACATGCTCCTGGCTGAGTTACCAGGTGGGCACATGCCCCTGGCTGAGTTACCACGTGGGCACATGCCCTGGCTGAGTTACCAGAGGACACTTTCCACTGGCCGAGCTACCAGATGGATACATTGCCCCTGGCTGAGTTACCAGGTGGGCACATGCCCCTGGCTGAGTTACCAGGGGGCACATGCCCTGGCTGAGTTACCAGGAGGACACTTTCCACTGGCCGAGCTACCAGATGGATACATTACCCCTTGCTGAGTTACCAGGTGGGCACATGCCCTGGCTGAGTTACCAGGAGGACACATGCCCTGGCCGAGTTACCAGGAGGACACCTTCCACTGGCCGAGCTACCAGACGGGTACATACCCCTGGCCGGGTTACCAGGTGGGTACATGCCCTGGTCGAGTTACCAGGTGGTTGCTTTACTGAGATTGAGATGGTCTGACAGGACGCCGAGATTTGGTGGCGTCGAGTTCGTCCTGTTGACTACCAGGAGCTCAGTTGTTGACTTGGAACCAGTTTCGTGCTTTGCTGCTCAGGGCCAATTTTCCTGACAGTGTAAGCAGAAACTGGATGGGGATCTTAGACTCCTGCAGCGGGGGAGTCGACCTCTTCTGGAGTATGTTCGCGAGTTTTGCGATTGTTGAGTGGTGTACCCCATGTCTTCTGGATGAGATCCAGGATGTTGAGCTAGTTGAGAAAGGACTGCAGTGGAATATCAATCACTTGGTATATTCTCGGCGGGTGCCAACGTTAGATGCAGCGATCGAGCATGCTTAGCGGGGTTGACCGAGGATCAGTGATCTTGTCAGGGTTAGACGGAGCGCCAGGGACCAGCTCCGAGGAGAGGCATCCAGTGCCGCCTGAGTTTGGACAGTCGAGTAGATCGAGACCCCGGGGCCGCCATGATCCCAGTCTGAGGGTCGTGAGTCTCAGAGGAGACAGAGACCAGGAGGTTCTCCGCAGCCGATGTATCTGCAGCAGCAGCGGGATGACTGTGTCATTTGTGGTGGGCTGCATTCTGCGCCGTAGTGTGACCACAGGCAGGGCACAGATCATGGTCTTGTCCTAAAGCGGGGTCATCAGTCGCATTGGCAGCTTCGGCTCCTCCTCCTCCGCTCTTCCTGACAGGCGGAGCTTCGACAGGTTATGGCCCGATAGTTAGGGCCACTTCTTCGCGGCAGTCCGACGGACGACCACCCCGAGCGAGAGCGTCTATGTCGCACAGGATGAGGATTCGGGGGCAGCTAGCCACGTGGTGGCAGATACTAATCTTATCTCCCCTTCACGCACTTGAGCGTTATTTGTTACCGGAGCATCGCATTCTTTTCTTCTGTAGGGCATTTGCATTGATCTATGGGCTAGAGATAGGACCCTTAGCTTGTGCTCATGAGGTTCAGATACCTGATCACGTGTTGCACATAGATGGGTGTTATTGGTCCTGCCCAGTGCAGTTGGGGTCCTGGTTTTTGGCCCGTTGATCTTTTGGCCCTTCCTCAGCTCCGGGATTTCGAGGTAGTGTAGGGTATGTTACTGCGAGGATCTAAGGCCTTGATGCTTGAGTGATACCACACCGTTGATGCATGGTGGTGATGCCACACCGTTGATACACGGTGGTGATGCCACACCGTTGATACACGGTGGTGATGCGACGCCGTTGGTGCACGGCAGTGATGCCACGTTGTAGGTATACAACGGTGAGAGTTTTGTGGATGTTTTGGACTTGGACCGCGAGTTTGGGCATCAGCTTTATGATCGCCTTGTGAGCCAGTTTCCAGTCCCGTTCACCGACGGTTTGGTTCCCGTCAGGGTGTTCTTTATTAGTTGAGGGATCGACTTCGACCCGTGGGTCCGTTGGGGTTATGATAGCATATTGAGCGACCAACTGTGGCACGAGATTGTGTCTCTTGTGGATCCCTTTTGAGGGTAGCCTGCAGTTGTGTTGTCCACTCGAGTGGTTTCGGATCGGGAGGTAACCGAGTGAAGACCCCAGCTTATTGGATTCCCTTCCTTATTTGGATTAATATGCGGGTATGCTCGGGTCGTCTTGTTGAGGTTGGCACCATGTTGTGGTTTGGTGCGTGTTACACTTGTGGTCATTTCAGTTTCCCCCAGCCTGTTAGTGGAGCCCTTTAGTTTTTCACGTCTCAGCTCAGTAGTGATGTGATGTTTCCTCGCCGTGATTGACTTGCCCCTTGAGATCTGTGATTGTTGGAGTACGAAGGACGCCCGTAGCACTTTCTGGCTCGAGAGACGAGAGAATTGCACATCGGGTTATACCGTACTTGTTGTTGTTGTTGCGGAGTAATCACGAGGAGCGAGTGGGGTTTAGGGAGCTGGAGGCGTATTGTTAGATACCTAGCCGTGGTATTCTTGACTCCTGATGGGCTTGATCTAGTTTCGAGGACGAAACTTTCTTTTAGTGGGGGAGGATGTGAGGTCCCGGAATCCCCCGCGTAGGAGTTGCTGGTTGTTCGGCAGCTTTTAGTGGCCGTTGGGGGTGTTTGTGCGCGTGTCGGGCCCAAGAAATTGATTTGTGATGCAATTTGGGATTTAGTTGCATCACTGGAGGCCTGCGTGATGTGTCGGTGGTGTTTGCGCGCATTTTGGACACAAGTGTTGGACTTCGGGCTTATAAGGAGACCCCGTGGTAATTTGGGGGACCCGTCGGGTGTTTGGAAGTGATTTCGCGCGATTCAGATGTCAAAATTGGACTCCGGGCAAATTCTGGATTAATGTTACCTCTCCGGCTGCCATCGGGAATTTTTAGAGTTGTATTTTGGCAAATCGGACTTCAGATTTGGACCCGGCGTGGAAAATCGGATCAAGTGAGCTATCCGGGGGCACTCCGCAATTTTCGGATGAGAATTTGGGAAAAGGGACATCGTTTTTGGATTCAGCGCGCGAAATCGCTAGTAATGGACTATTTATTTGTTGGTTTTGGAGTCCGGTAGAAGTGCGCGTTTTTCGAGACAACGCGGCACAAATCCCGAGGTGGCGCGGCGGCACGCTCCCCGAGGCGCGCAACAGGCGCGCTGGCGCGCGCTGGGAACCGCGCTCCGGCGCGGAACGCGCGGAGCCCGCCACGTGGCGGGCTCCCACATGCGGCCGCGCAGGCGCGGGGGCACGCGCCAGTGTGGCGCGCGCGTGTCCCGCGCCTGGCACGGGCGCGGTGTAACGCGCCCGTGTGGCGGGCGCATTACCGTGCGCCACGTGGCGCAGTGGGCGCGCGCGTGGACCGGGCGCGCGCGCCCATTTCCTGTGGACCGCGCTTGGGGGCTCCCCATTCGTGGCCGCCGTGGACCGGACCCGTGGACCGGGTCCGTGGACCAACCCCCCTTTTCTCTTTTTCTTCTTCTTCTTCTTTCTCCCCCGAGCCCATTTCTCCTCCTTTTCTTTTCCTTCTTCTTCATCCGAGCGAGAGGGAGTTTGAGGAGGGGATTTGTGGGTGGTGCGGCGGTGCGTTGTGGACCTCGTGGAGCGTGCGCGGGGTTCCGATGGGAGCGTTTCGGCGGCGGCGGCGCAGTCGGGTGGGTCCCGTGTGTTAATTTTACGGTGTTTTTGGCACAGTTTTGGGGCGTTCGTTTGGACTGTAATTAACCCCTTGTTCTTATCTGTGTTAGGGACTGTGTTTTTCTGCACCGTTTTGCGTGCGGTCCCCGACGGCGTGCTCCGTTTTGCGTACGGACTCCGTTTTGCGTGCGGATTTCGGCACCGTGCTCCATTTTGCGTGCGGACTCCGGCACCGTGCACCGTTTTGCGTGCGGACTCTGTTTTGCGTGCGGATCCTGGCACCGTGCACCGTTTTGCGTGCGGACTCCGGCACCGTGCACCGTTTTGCGTGCGGAATCCGTTTGGCGTGCGGATTTCGGCACCGTGCACCGTTTTGCGTGTGGACTCCGTTTGGCGTGCGGATTCCGACACCGTGCTCTGTTTTGCGTGCGCACTCCGGCACCGTGCACCGTTTTGCGTGCGGACTCCATTTTGCGTGCGGATCCTGGCACCGTGCACCGTTTTGCGTAAGGACTCCGGCACCGTGCACCGTTTTGCTTGCGGACTTCGTTTGGCGTGCGGATTCCGGCACCGTGCACCGTTTTGCGTGCGGACTCCGTTTGGCGTGCAGATTCCGTCACCGTGCTCCGTTTTGCGTGCGGACTCCGGCAGCGGACATCGTTTTTCGTGCGAATCGCGTGGAGGCCAATTGCAAGTGTCTACGAGCAATTGGTGGCTTATTGAGGTGGGTGGCATTATCTCCAAGTTTTATGGACTGTACAGTATTTCTACTGTTGTAGGACTATGCATGATAGTTTATTTCATTGTGTAGCATGCTAGATTGTACGAACTGTTATTCCTTTTATTATCTGTTAATGTAGTTATCTTGGAACTTGACCTAGCACCCCCGTCATATGTTGCATGTGTAACCAGACTAGTAGAAAAGCCTCACTTGGGCTAGGGTTATTTTATTGTTTAGACACCCACACTATTTTTTCTATTCCTGGACATAGTGTTTTCCTCGCCCGGGTAGTGGGCCGAGAGGTCGGGATTTTCTTTTAGTGTGGGATGCGTTTGCACTCGTGCTTGGGAGCAGAGTGGAGTCTGGTAGTTGTAGCGGGTTGCTTATCTGTGCCGGGAGCCGTTTGGGTAAACGGTAGTCCCGGGAGGTCTAGTATCCCTATTGCGCTGTCGTGGGAGGGAGCCGTTGAGCAGGCGGTAGTCCCGGGCCGTCGAGTATCTTCCGGCTAGTGTTGTTGGGAACCGTTGGGGTTAACGGTGATCCCAGGTCGTTGAGTGTTGTCCGACCAGTATTGTTAGCGTGAGTTGTGTGTCGTTCCTGGCTGTGGAGTACCTCCAGCCAGTGTGCCTTGTGCTGCGAGCTGTTGGAGAGGCTAGTGTCTCGTGTTCCGTGTGAGCTGATCAGCTGAGTCGTAGAGAGTGCTCCGACTGTTGTGCGAGATATTTGGGGATCTTGAGTCCTACCGTTCTGGGAGTGAGCGTGGTTTTGGCTATAGCCTGCTTATGCCAATTTGTGATACTCTATGCCGCGCCGTTTTCCTCAGTTAGAGTCGCGTCCCTGAGATGCCGCTGTGGATACGATGGGCCTGTTGAGGCAGTTTTGCGCGAGGGGTGAGTTAGTCGGGCAGGACGCCACACGTAAATCCCGTCCTCATGGGGATGTGTGGTAGTAGGCAGGCGCGTTCCTAGTCGACAGGCGCAGGCTTGACTGGACCCTATGAGGCAGTCAGTTCGATTGGG
Organism: Tillandsia leiboldiana; assembly: GCA_029204045.2. Taxonomy (NCBI): domain Eukaryota; kingdom Viridiplantae; phylum Streptophyta; class Magnoliopsida; order Poales; family Bromeliaceae; genus Tillandsia; species Tillandsia leiboldiana. Next base: position 7,360 of record JAQNDB010001587.1, read on the forward strand.
TCTATTGAGCACCTTGGGTGCGAGTGGTCTCTTTTACTTTCATCTGTTCCACTTTTTGAGTATCTAGATAGAGGTATGGTAGCTGTAGAGTAGCTCCAGCTTTTCTTGTTCAGATTTCATTGCACTGTTATCTTTCACCTCTAGTAGACTTAGTGGGCGGACCGTTGGGCTTGTTGACGGCACCCACTGAGAACTACTGTGGGAAGTAGTTCTCACACCCGTCATGGTGTCTTTTTCCCCAGGAACTTCTTCTCCTATTCCTGTTGCTCCAGTTGCTGATCCTTCTGACCGAGGCGAGGGAGTCGCGAGCTAGTTCCCTACCCGTCATTGGAGTGTAGCGGTACCCCTTCAGAGGAGAGCTTCAATAGATTAGTTTACTTCTTTTTCCTCTGTTGAGAGACCTTTGTTGTGAGGTATAGAGTTGTACTTTATTTCACAGTTTGAGAGACTGTTGTAGTGAGGATATTCTTGTATCGAGAGTCTGTACACTGATGTATTTATTGGAGATACCTCCCTTTTGGGTTTTGTATCAGAGGACTTTGTATACGATCGTATTTGGGAGATGGATATTGTATTATTTTCAGTTGTACAGTGTTTGGTTTTCAGTTTTTAGTAGTTTACTTTCCGCTCTGATATCTGTATACTGTAGTTGTTTCTTTCTGCAGGTTAGACGCTTCGTCTGTACGGCAGTTTCCGTACAGACGGCGGATCTGTTGGCGAGCCCGGGTCGCAGTTTCGACCCCGGGGCGTGACATAAGATCTTTCTTACAACTTTAAATTCTAGAATCTTCTCTCCCAGGTTAGCACATGAATTTACGATGTCTTGCAATCGTGTATAGTAGTCCGTGAAAGATTCATTTTCTGCCATAAAAATGGAGTCAAATCTGCTCATAAGCATTTGCAGCTTTTGAATCTTCACGAGGTTAGTTCCCTCATGTGTAACCTGAAGAACATCCCAGATTTCTTTCGCAGTCTCACATGCCGAGACGCGAGAGAATTCAGTTTGAGATAAGGCATTAAAAATAGCATTAATTCCCTTGCCATTGTAAGAAGATGAATCTAACTCTTCCTTGGTCCATTTCGACCTAGGTTTGATGGTGCGAACATCACCAATAAATTCAGTTGGATTAGACCATCCTAATTCAATTGATTGCCACACCCGTTCGTCGATGGAAATTAAAAAGGCTTTCATCCGTACTTTCCAGTACGCATAATTTGTTCCATCGAAGAATGGGGGTCTGTAGATGTTTCCACCTTCAACCATTGTTTACAACCCTATTCCCTCTCTGATACCACTTGTTGGGTTATATGTAATATAGATCTAAATAGGGGAAAAAACACCTAGAGGGGGGTGAATAGGTGTAAACAATAAACACTCAAAAAATCATTATGCAATAAAACCCAATGCGGAAAAATAAATGAACACGCAAGATGTTTACGTGGAAAAACTCCAAACCGGAGTAAAAAACCACGGGACCGATAACACGGTGAAATCCACTAGAATTGAACACGTACAAGGTGATTTAACGTACTCACAGACGACTCAACCTTTTACCATACGCTCCTAGTTGATCTTCTCCGCTTGTTCCGCACGCGTCTCGAATCCACGATCTGCGTCCAACGCCGAATCCACGACGTCCAACGTCGAGTCCACGACGTCTGACCGAATCCACGGTCTTCACCCAGTAGCACGCTTCGAATCCACGAACGTACCTCGCTCCGAATCCACGAGAGCGGTTGAACCTTGAATCCACAAGGACACGCGAGTCCACGCGCCGATTTTTGGGGAAATCGTTGTTTTTGGGTGGTGATGATCCGCCGAATACTTAGACTAGAAATAGATCGGAAATACCATCTAAGTATTCATTAGTTTGATTGAACTCAAGATGTGAGTATGAAAACCTAGAATCAAACTAATCAATATAGATGAAGAAACATAGAGTAATATCTAATGATTTCCTTTCTTCTCTATATGTGGATCTAGAGCCGTATAGAATGATATTTGATTATGACGGCTATTTTCCTTTTTATTTTCTTTTTAGCCCTAGAAAAAGAATCATAGGGTCTATTTATAGGTTAGAAACCCTAGGAAGGAGATAAGAATAAAAAACCTACCATTTCTGGAAATTTTACGGACGGCGATCCGGATCGGATTTCGGCGATCCGGATTGCAGTGGCAAGAAAGACGGTTTCCAGAAAATCAATAGTTCGGGATCCGGATCGAAATGGCTGATCCGGATCGTTCATACAGTTTCACCAAACATCAACGTTCGGGATCCGGATTGCAAACCCTGATCCGGATCGTGCAAGTAAAAAGGTAAAACTAGTGTTCGGGATCCGGATCATGAGATGCTGCGATCCGGATTGAACTAGTGTATGAACGAACACCCTTCGGGATCCGGATTGGAATGTCTGATCCGGATCCTGAACATGTCCCAGGTCCAGTTTTTGATTTTTATGCAATGAAAAATTCTTCCAGGTGTTTCTACACTACAAGAAGTATTCGGATCACCAAAAATCTTTAGTTAAACATACCTGATCCTTTTGAATTCTTCTTTCTTGAGATTGAGTTAAATGATCCAACCTTCTTCACCTTCAATCTTCAAGACTTGAACCTTTCACGAAATTACGCCAACTCAAATTCCGTAACACATATCCTATGCGCCATGTCCCCCAAGTCATAGAGCGCGCAGTTCGTTAACTGCATAAACCATTTTTGACACCAGGAGGCTCTCAAGCAGTCTTTCCATCACCACCAACCACGATTCTACCCCAAGAGGCTCCAAACTTAATCCTATGAATTGGGGTGGTTTAACTGCCGAAACTGGCTCAACTGATCAATGGTGTCCCATAGCTCATCCGCTGTCAATTATCCACCCTGCCTCGGCGCCTCGGCACTAAACATTGGCACGGAGGGGCTACTCACTCCATCGGTACCACAGAAATCCCCGCCCCTGAGGATACTGCAACCGGGTGGTCTCAGAAAGAAGCACTGTCGAGCTGCCCGCTGCTCCGACAACTGTGTCACTAAAAACCCGATGCCCGCTCACTCTGCCGCTTATAAGCCTCCGACAATCCTGTCATCTGGGTCCGGAGTCCTCTGACCCCAATCCGGTATCCGGCCTGAAACAACTAGCTCAGACCCAACTGCCGCACCAAGGTGCGCCCGGGTCAAGGCCCAACGTCGGGGAGACACCGCTCGCCACGACAAACCGCAAATCAGCACACCCCAAACACTCGACCCAATCTAGCGAAAGTCAAAGACATCCCTCTATTTCTGTAACCTTATGTTGTCTGCAGCCAACATACTGTCCCACAGAAATAGAATATGTCGATCCCTCTTCACTCACTGGAAGAGTCAAACAAATAAATCGCCGACTTTCGCAAAGTGTCGCGTCCCTCGCGCCCTATCATCCTAGGGTCTGCTAAAAGCCTAGGGTTTCCTAAGTCCCAACCGACATATCCCTAAGCTCTGATACCAACTTAATCTGTCACGCCCCGGGTGTAAACCAGAACCCGGGCCCGTCCACAGATCCGCCGTGCACACGGTATTTCCCGTGTACACGAAGCGCCAATAACCTGCTCAGATATAAGAGATATAATAAAAGAGCAATAAAACAGAGCTGAACTAAAACTAATGCATCTCAGACTGAAGGTGGAAATAAAATACAATACATCTGTATATAAATGATACAGCAGTCTCTCCCAGCTCACAAAATAAATACAACCTGCTGGCGAAAGCCAGTCCCAAAAGTGAAAGTACTACCGTCTGAGGAAACATGGGTACACCAACAGTCCAGCTAACGTGCTCATCCTGCCTCGGGATCTATCTACTCAACCGTCCTCTCTCCTCGACCCGCCACTGTAAGCCCAGTAGCACCCGCAGAAGACACTACAAAACAAGGGAGAAGAAAAAGAGGAAAGAAGAATGGGGGTGAGACTACTAGTAAACCAGTAGCCTCCCCTAGTGGGTAAAACCTCAACTCTGACACGCCCACTAGGTCTACCAGAGGCAAAAGGAATAAAGGTGGTATGCAATGAGTATGACTCCTGATGAAAAGCTACCACTAGAATGCCTCTAAAAACTGAGCTAAAAGAATAGCTGAATGTATGCATCAGAATACAAATGCCTGCCTGAATAAACCCAATCTGACCACCAGTAAACACTGGTACTGCCTGCTCTGCCTGCCAAATCGGGTATGCCAGCCTACGCATAACACCGATAGGGGATGAGAGTCTCGAAGACTCGAGGTCTGAAAACCGCACACTCCGGAGTGGCACTCGAGGGGAGCGACACACACGAGTCAAGTGCCTCAGTAACAAGTATCAAAGTCAGCAGGACTGGATCATGACTATGACCAAAGTGGGAAAACCCATCCACTAAAGGGAGACCCGATCTCAACCTGATGCAATATAACAAATAGTGGGAAACTCCATCCACTAGAGACCTGATACCCAATCTGATGCATAAGCAACCTCCGGTCAACCGCCCAAGGTCCGCGGTTGCCGCAATACCCTGCCATCAAGCCTGCCTGTCCCAAAACCCAAGATCCTGACTACACTATCCCCAAACCCCCTGCTCGCGCACGAGCTACAAATACCCTGAGCCTCAAATGAAAGGAGAAAAGAATAATAAAAAGGTTTCTCCTATGTCAATTCCAGCATGATAGTGTAGCAGAAAAAGGTGGCCTATCTAGGTGACCATACAAGCATGCAAATGTCCCAAGATGATATAAACATAAACAGATGTCGATAACCTTCATAATGTCAGAGCATGTAGAGAACAGTATGAGAATAGTAAATATGAGATAGCCTGTGCCTGCCTATGCCACATACCCAAAGCCCACAAATCATTGATTAGCCTTATCCTTTAACATGACGCTGCTGTTCTACAATCATAATCCGCAATCAAGCAAGTTCTAACAATATCTGTTTAATCACAATAAGCCTGCCATTGCCACAAATAAAGTGCATTTATCCTTTTAATCAAGGAAGCTACTCAAATGCCTAGCGGGTAATCAAAAGAAGAAGGGTTAACAACCACACCCATAATGACAATCCTGACCCAGATTCGACATCCGGTCAACCGCCTACTATCCGCAAAAGCCGCAAAACCCCAAAAGCTAAAATCCAAGCCCCGACTACACTATGCCGATCCCTGCTCAAACCCGAGCAACAAATAGCCGCCTGCCTAAGGAATAGGGGAAGAAGAGACAATAGGGTTCCTCCTAAGTCAGTCCCAACATATAGTGTAGCGATCAGAAATGGTCTAACTAGATATCCCTGAAATCAAGCCTATCTTGTAGTGAACCGGAATTTGGAATATAAATAAATGGAAATAAAAATAGTATGAAATACTATTGTTTATTGAGGTGAAGAATGACCTAGAAATGAATTGTGCCCAAATCGGGATTAAAATAAGATATCTAGAATCTTATGTGAGAAAGTGGGCCCAGATTGTAAGTGGAAAATTCACAGTCTCGAAAAATTTCGGGAAAATTACGGGAGCTCCGTAAATATGTTTTAAGGCCACAGTAAGAGTTTCGCGTTGATCGGACACCCGGATTGAGAGAACGGGCTCCGCCAGCGAATTCAAATTCAGTGGGACTTTTGGCAAATCAAAAAGGGTCCTGGAATTCCCAGCGTAGGGTTTGCTGGTTGTTCGGCAGCTTCCGGTGGCCTTGGCCGTGATTGAACGCGTGTCGGGCCCAATAAATGGAATTGTAGTGCAATTTGGGCACAAGTGTTTGAAACCGGGCTTAAAAAGAGATCGCGTGGGTCATTGGAGGACCCGTCGAGTGTCCAGCGGTGGTTTCGCGCGTCGTAGATGTCAAATTCGGACCCCGGGCGAAGTATGGATTGAATATTTCCTCTCTGGGCGCCTCCGGGGAATTTTAGAGTTGGAATTTGGCAAATCGGGCTTCAGAATTGGACCCGGTGTGGAAAACCGGATCAGTGGGCTATCCAGGGGAATTCGGCAAATTTCTGAATGAGAATTTGGAGAAACGGACATCGTTTTTGGACTCAGCGCGCGAAATCGCTAAGAATGGACTATTTATTTGTTGGATTTGGAGCCCGGTAGGCGTGCGCGCTTTTCGAGGCGAAGCGGCACGCAAACCGAGGCGTCTAGGGCACGAATCTCGAGGCATGCGTGGCAAGGGTCCCGAGGAGGCGGCGGCCCGCCATTCGAGACGGCCGCGTGTCAGAACGCGCCGCGGGCGCGCTGGGAAGTGCACCCGCCTGCGCGGGGGCACGTGGGGGGCCGCCACGTGGCGGGCTCCCACTGGCGGCCCCCGGGCGCGTGCCCGTGTCACGAGCGCGTGTCACGCGCCTGTGCGCAGGCTGCGTGGCCGCGTGGCGCGCAGGGGCGCGGCCACGTGGCCCGCCGCTTCATTGCCTGGACCGGGTGCACCCGAGCGGGTGCTGTGGACCGGCGGGTGCACGGGTACCGTGGGCCCGTGGACCACCCTTCTCTCTCTCCCTCCTTTTCTTCTTCTTCTTCCTCCCCGCAAGCCGTTTTCTCCCCTTCTTTCTTTTCCTTCTTCAACCGAGAGTGAGGGAGAGTGGGGGAGGAGGTTGTAGGTGATGGCATTTTGCGTCGCGGGCCTCGTGGAGCGCGCGAGGCTTCCGATGGGAGCGTTACGGCGGCGGCGGCGCGGTCGGGTAAGTCCCGCGCTTTGCTTTTACTGTATTTTTGCACAGTTTGGGGCGTGTTGTTGACCTTGGTTTAACCCCTAACTCTCATCTGTGTTAGGGACCATATCTTGCTGCACCGTTTTGCGTGCGGACCCCGATGGTGTGCACCGTTTTGCGTGCGGTCTCCGTTTTGCGCGCGGGTTCTGGCACCGTGCTCCGTTTTGCGCGCGGGTGCAGAAAATGTGCGCAGTTTTGGGCGCAAACCCGGAAAATATACACCGTTTTACGTGCAATGTTGGAAAAGGGACTTCCACCGTTTTGCGTGCCAGTGCGAGGTATGTGCTACGTTTTGCGCGCAGGTTGGACTAACGGACACCGTTTCGAGTGTAGGTTCTAACAATGCATCTCGTTTTGCGTGCAGGGCTGGATGAAGGTGCACCGTTTTGCGTGCAACCCTATAGTGGAGCGTGCACCGTTTTGCGTGCCAATACGGGGTACGTGCTCCGTTTTGCGTGCGGTTTGGACCGGTGCGCGCCGTTTTGCGTGTAGAATCTAATGGTCTGCATCATTTTTCGTGCAGGCTAGGAAAATGATGTGCACCGTTTTGCGTGCAACCCTACAGTCAGACGTGCACCGTTTTGCGTGCAACCCTACAGTCAGACGTGCACCGTTTTGCGTGTAGATTTGTAATAACCGCGGCTTTATTTGCCTTTCTAGACCTTCTTTTAAAATTCTTGTAAATCCACTTTTCGACTAAGGGGTCCGGGGGTGAATTATTTTTCTTTATCTCTGGGCAGACTGTCGGGGCTCGCGGGTATTTTTAGACAATAAAGCTCGCGAAATGGATTTCGGCGGCGCGATCGGATCTGGATTCTGACCCCGGAATCTCCCAGAATAAATTCCGGAAGTTGGCAGCAGTTCAGGCGACTTACACGTTCTTCGAGGCGGACCGGACCCAGGTTCGCACCCAAACTCATTTCGCCGAGATTGATTTGTATTTTGGGACTTAGGGTTAAGTTCCCGTGTACGGAGGCGGCTAATATTAATACGTATGTGTTGGGTTTAGTTTTGGAGTTTTCCTACCGTTCCTCTCACCCAAACCCTCCTCTTCCCACCGATCGGCGCGAGGCACCGCGGCGGAGCAATCGAGGAACGGGAAGAACACCGCACACCTCCGGAACCGGGCACGCAAGAACGGGATAATCCTCGTCTCTCCCTCCCTCTTCATCGGCGAGTCGGAGGCGCTTTGGTTCGGTGAGTTTTTATTATCTTTTTAGCTAGGGTTTTCTTCCGGATCGTCGCACGGGAAGGGGGGGGGGGGGGGGAGACGGTTCACCCCGGCCGGCCGCACCACCGCCGTCGCGAGGCACCCTTGCGCGCAGGGCTAGGGCACCGGGCGTGCGGGTCTGGCACCCGCGCGGGCCCGGGCGCCGCGCGGGGTCATCCGTGCGTGCGGGTCTGGCACCCGCGCGGGCCTGGGCGCCGCGCGGGGTCGCCCGTGCGTACGGGTCTGGGCGCCCGCGCGGAGCCTGGGCGCCGCGCGGGGTCGCCCGTGCGTGCGGGTCTGGCACCCGCGCGGGCCTGGGCGCCGCGCGGGGTCGCCCGTGCGTGCGGGCTGGGCGCCCGCGCGGAGCCTGGGCGCCGCGCGGGGCCGCCCGTGCGTGCGGGCTGGGCGCCGCGCAGGGCAGCCCGTGCGTGCGGGCTGGGCGCCCGTGCTGGACCTGGGCGCCGCCGCGGTCAGGGAGCCGTGCGGGCAACACACCGCACGGAGCCTGATACGCGTGCGGCCACCGCGGCAGCACGGTCGCCGCCGCCTCGGGTTTCCGACTCGGCCGCCGCCGCCGCCGTCGAACCCGGGAGCCCATTCCACGACGGGACCCGAGTATCTGTTCTTGTTCCTTGTTTTACGTTGGGTACTCGCTGACTTCTTCCCGGTGGATCTTTTTGCAGTTTTGGGGAGCGCACCGGGACACGGGGGTTAGCGCATTGTTCATCGCTCGTAAAGGTGGGTTTTTTACTCTTAAGTCTTAACATTTAATTCTATCATGGTGGACGGGGTCATCCATAAGTGTACTTGGGTTAAACCTGGTAGGGAGGCATCATTTATTCGTCATGGCTTTACGGTGCCCGTGATTAGACATACATATTGGTTCATGTCGCTCTCATGCACGTATGGGAGTATGCTGTGATTATATATATACTGTTTCATATAGTTCTCATGCACGTATAGGAGTATGCTGTGATTATATATATACTGTTTCATATAGTTCTCATGCACGTATAGGAGTATGCTGTGATTATATATATACTGTTTCATATAGTTCTCATGCACGGATATGTTTATGTTATTTCATACGGTTCATACATTGATATATATATATATATGGTTCACGGTTACTATGCTCGGCTGCAACACGCGCACCCGCGGTTTGGCCACCGCAAAGGGTGTGCTTTTCCGGAAAAGTGGTCCATGACCCGTGTATACCCACAGGACGGCGTGGGGCCTCTTTAGTTGTGGGGCATGTATGCGCCAAGGTGTGAGCGGTGCGACCCGTCGGTTTAGTTGTCCGACGTGGGAGCGGTGCGACCCGTCGGTTTAGTTGTCCGACGTGGGAGCGGTGCGACCCATTCGGTTTAGTTGTCCGACTTGGGCGCGGTGCGATTCGTCGGTTTAGTTGTCCGACGGGATCGGGTATTGCAGGTTTACAGGTGTTTGATTCTACTTTTCCCTTGCGGGGAGGGGTGGTTGCTCCGGATAGACTACGGTTGGACGTTTTCTTTACCTGCTTTATTATTATCTTTTATGACTAGTCGCTGACTTCCCACTTTGCGACAGGGTCCTACAGGGGGGAGAGTTAGGCGACGGCGAGGCCACGGCTAGAGGTGTTGGGTCTCAGGAGACCGGAACAGTATTTTACTCTTTACTTTCGCATTCCATTTATTATTTGTAGACTGTGGATGGTTCTCGATACCCTCGTGGGGTCGGTGTGGATGTCGGTACGGTGACAACTAAATTGTTTAGTTTTCTTTACATCTCTGTGGGCCGCTTTGGAAAATAAAATAGCAAATAAAAGAACAGATTGCGAAAACTACTATTTCAAAATTCGGGTGTCGTGTGGGCACCGTTTTCAAAACCTTGTGGATTTATGGTTTGCGAAAATGGATTTCAAAACCTAAGTGTCGTGTGGGCACTGTTTTCAAACCCCTGAGTTTATGTTGCTTTCGAAAAAGGGTTTTCAAAATATGGGTGCCGGGTGGGCGCCGTTTCAACAATTGTGGGTTTTATCCTTTCAAACTAATCGGCCGTTAGTTTATTCTGCACCTTGTGAATGGTTATACGTTTGGTTTGTTGTGATTGAATGTTTACTCGTTATTGAACATTGTACAAACCGCGACGCCGTGCATATACAGGGGAGACTCTGTCCGTTTGTAGAGTGATCGTGTATATGCGGCGGATCTGGGTACGCGCCGGGGAAGAAGGTTTTCAAAAAAAAAATACATACCCTTTTGTAATCCGTTTCCGCTAAATTAATCCCCCGGGGCGTGACAGATTAAGATGGTATCAGAGACTTAGCTTTCAATCACAACAATTGGTGCCGACGTCCACAGGAATACCTCACTTAACTACAAAGGAATGGAATGGATAGATTATAGTAGAGTAGGACGCGAGTGATCGAGGCGGGGGTTCGTTGCATGTTAGTAGGGTGGTCTAGAGTTGACTCTTGTGGCGTGTGACAGACATGGCCCGTACTAGATCATCGGCCGGGGACGCAGAGTCAGAGTCCGAGTCCTTTCTCTCGCTAAGTGGTTCGATGTGCCGTTGCTTATTAGCAAAGACTAAAGCCGACCTTCTTTGTGTGCATCCAGATAGAGGGCCGACTCAGCAAGCAACCGACGACGGAAATGGACATCGCCGACGAAGCCAATCGCCTGCTCCGCAACCAGCTGCGCGACGTGGCTGGGCAACTGCTGACTCTCGCGGAGCGCCTGAGCATGCTGACACAGGAACTCGAGGGCGTCGACCGATTCCGGGGCGGCAGCAGAGGCGTTGCCCCTCCCGGGGTGCCGCCGACGGGCCCTCCCACCGTCCAGGAGGCTACTAACCTGACCGTGCACACCAACGTAGAGCGCGCCCGGCAGGAATACTCTTACCCCGAGTCGGCCGGGGACCCCCATCGGAGGGGCCGGGCGAGCAAACGCCCGAGAGCCGGGCAGAACCTCGGGCAGACGACGGAAGAGAGACCTAGGCCACCGAAACCGTGCGTCATATGCGGCAACGCACACCTCATGACGAGCTGCCCGTGGCGGGACGGACACTGTTTCCGATGTGGCAGGCCGGGCCACACGCGTTATGAGTGCCCTCTGAAGCCGGCTGTCAGTAGACCCCCGGCGCCGCGACATGCTGAGCCTAAGGGAACTGCTGCCTCCACCCCTCAAGGGGGCACCGATCCAGAGAGCCGACCAAATCCACGCCCGACGCAAGCACCGGAGGACGAACGAGGGCTTAAGGGGAGCGCGCGCGTGCAACCGGGATCCTGCGTCATCTGCAAGGGCGCGCACCCAGTGACGGAATGCACTTGGAGGTACCACTTTTGTAACCGGTGCGGCTTGCCAGATCACAATTACTTCTCCTGCCCCCAAGGGCCCACCCCCGCCTCCGCCGCCGCGCCACCACCGCCAAGAGGAACAGAGAGCGCGGCAGCCCCCGTGCAGACAAGGGACTCGCCCGACGACCAACGATGCGCGGACTCTTTAGACAGCAAACCCCCACCCCAACACGCGGCGCGACGCTGGCCCAAGGATTGTGGGCGGACTCCCCCGGCCGCCCCGGCAGACGACGCGTTGTCCCGAAATAGGGAATGACAGGTACTTATTTCATATATATTTTTTTCCCTTCTTGCCTTCCCTTCCCTTGCCTACATAGAAGCACCGTTTGGGCCGGAGCAACCCGACCCTACCAGACCCTTACGAGCCCTCCTGCCTTTAGCCCTACCTTTCGTCTCGTCGACCGCTCCGGTCTAGTGTGCTTACGGGCGAGGAAGCAAATCTAACCTTAGTGATTTGCATACCGGTGCGTGAATTGCACAGTCTCCGATGCACGAATTTCTGCCTTCCCGATCCGATACCTGGGTGTTTGGTTAGGAACGACCCCTAGGACGGTTTGTGTTCATGAGAGAGCGCAGGGTATTGGCATAGTGGTTTGGAGCTCGGGTGGGTTTCACACAGTTGAGTCTCGTTGTTTCGGTTATTAGTCGTACGCACTCTGGTTTTCGGGATCGTTGTTAGTGCAGGGTTAGCCGAGGTCATGGCTTCGGCCGTGGGCCTGGTGTTTCAATGGAACCAGAGTGCTCGGATCAGTACAGTGGTTAAAGGTTAAATCACTATTCTTGCCGGATTCGTCCAGCTGATGGCACAGCAGTAGAGGACTGCTATTCTTGCACTGGCCTCACAGTTTGCGTAGAGGTTGAGCAAGTTGTTGATCCTTCAGTGTCCCCGTGTCGCAATTCAATGGCCCATGGACCCGAGGGTAACCCTGTTTTGGGACGGATGCAAATTGACCCCACCCTTGCACGGATTTTGTGGATCGACGTGGACTCGCCTATGTGTTAGTCATGGTGATGGTTACGACCACGAGGCGGTAGTAATCCTTGATAAAGGTTATGTTTTTGGCACTGAGATTGTGTTGGGAGGTATGTGATATACCTTCCAATAAGAATTACGTCCCCAACTTGTTGTTGGCGACAAACCTTTGGTATTCCGCTGTTCTTTTGGTAAGCACGTTGGCTGCAGGCAACGGACTGTCGAGAGAACTGAGGAAGTACTCTGCCCTGTAGTGGGGAGTATCAGATTGGGTCTAAATTGGTAGCCTTAGAGTTGTAAATACCTTGCGACTGACCTGTAGCCCCCGATTAAGCTTTTGAGCATTCTCATAATGTATGACTTCAGGCTGTGAGAGTGACGGTGTCTTGCGGTTCCGTGGGCGGTTCTGTGTACCGGATTCGCCGGAATTGAAGGAGGAGTTTCTGACAGAGGCACACCGCGCCCCTTATGCGGCGCATCCGGGGGGGGGGGGCACGAAGATGTACAGGGACCTCAAGCAGACCTTTTGGTGGCCCAAGTTGAAGGGGGATGTGACACGACACGTTGCTCACTGCCTGGTATGCCAGCAGATAAAGGCAGAGCATCAGCGGCCTGCAGGAAGATTTCAGCCCTTACCGGTGCCGATGTGGAAGTGGGATCAGATCACTATGGACTTCGTCACCGGGTTCCCACGTTCACAGCAGGGGCACGACCCGATCGGGGTCATTGTGGACTGGCTAACCAAGGCAGCTCTTTTCCTACCCATCCACACAACCTGGACCAGAGAGCAGTTGGCTCAAGTCTACCTCAGCGAGATCGTGAGACTGCACGGAGTGCCGGCATCGATCACCTCGGATAGAGACACCCGCTTTGTCTCGAAGTTTTGGCAAAGTCTACAGCAAGCCCTGGGGACCAAGCTACACTTCAGCGCAGCTTTCCACCCTCAGACGGACGGACAGTCGGAGCGAGTAATTCAGACCCTCCAGGACCTGCTGCGCGCCTGTGTACTTGACTGGGGAGTCGGTTGGGCGCGCTACCTACCCCTCGTGGAATTCGCCTACAACAATAGCTACCAGGCCAGCATCCAGATGGCACCCTACGAAGCTTTGTATGGGAGACGCTGCCGATCCCCGATCTGTTGGGACGACTTAGGGGAAACGGAAATTCCTGGGACCCGACTTGGTGGAAGAGACTGAGGAGAAGGTGCGCCTCATCAGGCGGCGGTTGCTGACCGCCCAAAGCCGACAGAAGAGCTACGCAGACCGACGGCGCCGCGATTTGGAATTTCAAGTGGGGGAAACACGTGTTCTTACGAGTCTCGCCATCCAAAGGGATCAGGCGTTTCGGGCTGAAGGGCAAGTTGAGCCCACGGTTTGTGAGGCCTTTTGAGATCTTGGAGCGCATAGGCCCGGTGGCGTACCGCCATGCCCTACCCCCTAACCTCGACCGGGTCCACAACGTCTTCCACGTGTCCATGCTCCGGAAATACCTATCCGACCCGTCACACGTGTTGGACGTCTCCACATTCGAGCTCAAGGAGGATCTAAGCTTCGAGGAAACCCCCGTGCGTATCCTAGCAAGGGAAAGCAAAGCACTGCGGAACCGAGTCATCCCCTACGTGAAGGTGCTCTGGAGCAACCAGGAAGAACGAGAAGCAACATGAGAGCTGGAATCTAAGATGAGGGAGTGCTACCCCGACCTCTTCACCACCACCCGGGTTTGAGTTTCGAGGACGAAACTCGTTTTTAGAGGTGAGTGGTGTAATAACCGCGGCTTTATTTGCCTTTCTAGACCTTCTTTTAAAATTCTTGTAAATCCACTTTTCGACTAAGGGGTCCGGGGGTGAATTATTTTTCTTTATCTCTGGGCAGACTGTCGGGGCTCGCGGGTATTTTTAGACAATAAAGCTCGCGAAATGGATTTCGGCGGCGCGATCGGATCTGGATTCTGACCCCGGAATCTCCCAGAATAAATTCCGGAAGTTGGCAGCAGTTCAGGCGACTTACACGTTCTTCGAGGCGGACCGGACCCAGGTTCGCACCCAAACTCATTTCGGCGAGATTGATTTGTATTTTGGGACTTAGGGTTAAGTTCCCGTGTACGGAGGCGGCTAATATTAATACGTATGTGTTGGGTTTAGTTTTGGAGTTTTCCTACCGTTCCTCTCACCCAAACCCTCCTCTTCCCACCGATCGGCGCGAGGCACCGCGGCGGAGCAATCGAGGAACGGAAGAACACCGCACACCTCCGGAACCGGGCACGCAAGAACGGGATAATCCTCGTCTCTCCCTCCCTCTTCATCGGCGAGTCGGAGGCGCTTTGGTTCGGTGAGTTTTTATTATCTTTTTAGCTAGGGTTTTCTTCCGGATCGTCGCACGGGAAGGGGGGGGGGGGGGAGACGGTTCACCCCGGCCGGCCGCACCACCGCCGTCGCGAGGCACCCTTGCGCGCAGGGCTAGGGCACCGGGCGTGCGGGTCTGGCACCCGCGCGGGCCCGGGCGCCGCGCGGGGTCATCCGTGCGTGCGGGTCTGGCACCCGCGCGGGCCTGGGCGCCGCGCGGGGTCGCCCGTGCGTACGGGTCTGGGCGCCCGCGCGGAGCCTGGGCGCCGCGCGGGGTCGCCCGTGCGTGCGGGTCTGGCACCCGCGCGGGCCTGGGCGCCGCGCGGGGTCGCCCGTGCGTGCGGGCTGGGCGCCCGCGCGGAGCCTGGGCGCCGCGCGGGGCGCCCGTGCGTGCGGGCTGGGCGCCGCGCAGGGCAGCCCGTGCGTGCGGGCTGGGCGCCCGTGCTGGACCTGGGCGCCGCCGCGGTCAGGGAGCCGTGCGGGCAACACACCGCACGGAGCCTGATACGCGTGCGGCCACCGCGGCAGCACGGTCGCCGCCGCCTCGGGTTTCCGACTCGGCCGCCGCCGCCGCCGTCGAACCCGGGAGCCCATTCCACGACGGGACCCGAGTATCTGTTCTTGTTCCTTGTTTTACGTTGGGTACTCGCTGACTTCTTCCCGGTGGATCTTTTTGCAGTTTTGGGGAGCGCACCGGGACACGGGGGTTAGCGCATTGTTCATCGCTCGTAAAGGTGGGTTTTTACTCTTAAGTCTTAACATTTAATTCTATCATGGTGGACGGGGTCATCCATAAGTGTACTTGGGTTAAACCTGGTAGGGAGGCATCATTTATTCGTCATGGCTTTACGGTGCCCGTGATTAGACATACATATTGGTTCATGTCGCTCTCATGCACGTATGGGAGTATGCTGTGATTATATATATACTGTTTCATATAGTTCTCATGCACGTATAGGAGTATGCTGTGATTATATATATACTGTTTCATATAGTTCTCATGCACGTATAGGAGTATGCTGTGATTATATATATACTGTTTCATATAGTTCTCATGCACGGATATGTTTATGTTATTTCATACGGTTCATACATTGATATATATATATATATGGTTCACGGTTACTATGCTCGGCTGCAACACGCGCACCCGCGGTTTGGCCACCGCAAAGGGTGTGCTTTTCCGGAAAAGTGGTCCATGACCCGTGTATACCCACAGGACGGCGTGGGGCCTCTTTAGTTGTGGGGCATGTATGCGCCAAGGTGTGAGCGGTGCGACCCGTCGGTTTAGTTGTCCGACGTGGGAGCGGTGCGACCCGTCGGTTTAGTTGTCCGACGTGGGAGCGGTGCGACCCATTCGGTTTAGTTGTCCGACTTGGGCGCGGTGCGATTCGTCGGTTTAGTTGTCCGACGGGATCGGGTATTGCAGGTTTACAGGTGTTTGATTCTACTTTTCCCTTGCGGGGAGGGGTGGTTGCTCCGGATAGACTACGGTTGGACGTTTTCTTTACCTGCTTTATTATTATCTTTTATGACTAGTCGCTGACTTCCCACTTTGCGACAGGGTCCTACAGGGGGGAGAGTTAGGCGACGGCGAGGCCACGGCTAGAGGTGTTGGGTCTCAGGAGACCGGAACAGTATTTTACTCTTTACTTTCGCATTCCATTTATTATTTGTAGACTGTGGATGGTTCTCGATACCCTCGTGGGGTCGGTGTGGATGTCGGTACGGTGACAACTAAATTGTTTAGTTTTCTTTACATCTCTGTGGGCCGCTTTGGAAAATAAAATAGCAAATAAAAGAACAGATTGCGAAAACTACTATTTCAAAATTCGGGTGTCGTGTGGGCACCGTTTTCAAAACCTTGTGGATTTATGGTTTGCGAAAATGGATTTCAAAACCTAAGTGTCGTGTGGGCACTGTTTTCAAACCCCTGAGTTTATGTTGCTTTCGAAAAAGGGTTTTCAAAATATGGGTGCCGGGTGGGCGCCGTTTCAACAATTGTGGGTTTTATCCTTTCAAACTAATCGGCCGTTAGTTTATTCTGCACCTTGTGAATGGTTATACGTTTGGTTTGTTGTGATTGAATGTTTACTCGTTATTGAACATTGTACAAACCGCGACGCCGTGCATATACAGGGGAGACTCTGTCCGTTTGTAGAGTGATCGTGTATATGCGGCGGATCTGGGTACGCGCCGGGGAAGAAGGTTTTCAAAAAAAAAATACATACCCTTTTGTAATCCGTTTCCGCTAAATTAATCCCCCGGGGCGTGACAAGATTTGAGGTACGTGCACCGTTTCGCGTGCAGGTCGTGTTGTCGCGCATGGTTTTGCGTGCCGTTTAAGTGACGCGCACCATTCTACGTGTGGGTTATTAATTTAATAACATGCACCGTTTTGCGCGCAGGTTTGGTGAATGTGCACCGTTTTGCGTGCAAGCTTGAGGGAACAAGTGGAATCGCGCGGAGACCAATTGCAAGTGTCTACAAGCAATTGGGGACACCACAAGGTGGGGGATTCTGCCGAAATTGGGTGACCTCTCCCCTTGTTCTTCTGCTTTTCGATTCGAAGCATGATAGTAGCCTGTTAGAGGCGTTAGGTAATTATGATTATGATTGCCTGTGTAGAAGAACACATTTCCTTCGTAGGACGGGGTAACACTTACGGGTGTTATCGGCAACCTTAGAAATCTTATCTGATGGTAGCAGGACTACCGGGCTCGGGCCCGTTGGATAAGAGTTTCTGTGGGTTAACTTGAACTAAAACACCAGAACTTAAAGAATAAAGAGAAATTAGAGTGACCAAGGTGGCCGGGTTAGTTTAACCCTGTGTACAGCGGCATAGTGGCCGAGTTGGTGCTTAGCAGCCTAGTGTGGCTAGACAGAGTAGTGCTGGGTCGATGAGTACACACAGATAGTGTAGTGATCATGTATATTGCATAGCCGCATTTTGATATTGAGGATTTTAGTTTCCTAGCACTATTATTATTGCTTCCATTGGACCAAGTGGTGTAGGACACTTTTTCTCGGTGGTTGAACCCACTGGGAACTCTGTCAGGAGTTCTCACACCCCTTGGGTGCACCCCCCCACAGGTTCAGGTATGGATGCAGCGATCGCGACGGTTCAGAGGCAGACGGCGAGGCATACGTCAGGGGTAAGAGCCCGGCAGCATAGAGACCTAGAGGGTCTAGCAGAGGTACCTTTCTTTTATGTTTCGAGTGAACCATGTATTGTGAGGAATTAATGTAAAGGAATTGTAATAAATTTATTTGCAAGTTCAGAAATGTAAAATGTAATAAAGTTAATTATGGTTCATTCTTATCATGCTTTCATATCGGCTTTAACTGTTTATTATTGAATGAAAGTTTAAAGTAGTAATGATCTTACTCTGATATTATATCTCATCATACACATTGTTTTGATTCGAGATGGATGTTACCGTTCCTTTCGGGTAGCGTGAGGTCGTGCCCGATTGGCGGGTCTGTCGGCGTGCCCGAACCGTACAAATTGTCGGTCCCGGGTCGTGACAGATAAGAGTGGTATCAGAGCCTAGGAATAGTCCTAGGTGGTTAGCAACCTTAGGGAGACCCTAGGGATTAGCACGAGAGAGTGCGTGAATTTTTGGGCGAAAGTAATTGATTGGTTGTTATTTGTTCCCACAAAGGATGTTGGGAATTGACCGAGGGCAACGAGCTTTCATTTTCGGATATTACGTTGGGCGGCCGACAACGTAATGTTGGAGATGAAAAGGAGTACCCTCCCATACTTTCGCATGATTGAGTCGACGAGCCTTTTTGTCGGTATACGGACTACGCGTTGCTCAAATGGCTAAGTTTGGGCTAGTTGTTTCGTTGTGGTGTGCATATCAGCGATGACACCACATAAGGAGATGCACCTGTTTTGACTCGAGTCACGGGAGGGCTCGGGGTCAAACAAGGTATACGAGCTGCGAGGTCAGGTGACCGCTCTTGTTGATGTGGTCCAGCAGCTGACCGATGCTTCTTGCCGATAAGCGGAGGTTTCCCGCCGGCAGGGAAGCGGATTACGACGCCTAGATCGGCGAGTGTCATTGTCTCAAGAAAATGGGAAATAGATCAAGCTAAGAGGCAACAGCAGAGAGTGTTGCAGGTGGCCGCTGAACCTTTGTCGGCTCACCCTGCACCTTCTGTGAAAGATGCCGTAAGCTTGCGTCAGCTGGTTTGCAGGCAAAGTGTAGTTGATGAGGTCCAGTGAGAGACCGACTCGTGAAACGCTGGTGATTGCTTTGTTGCGAGAGCCAAGTTGCGGTGTCCTAAAGGTTAGGGCAAGAAAGAATTACGGGCCCAGTGGCGAAAGTTCGCCCTGATGACGGTAGTAACTGTGTGGCATGTCTTCATGGCTGAGTGCCGCATGGTGGGGCTGGTAAGACCCAGGATAGGTTTCGAGATTCGAAAACCTCGCAAGTAAGCGGGAGTTTTATGGCGCCGGTCTGAGGGATCGGCATAATGGCAAGGGTTGCCACCACAGGGTTTGCGAGTCAATCACCAGAGTTGGTGAAACAGTTAGCGTGGTGCCTCGACCTAGTTGGGAGAGTTGCACGAGAGCCGTGGTGTGTTTAAGCAAGTCGCTTAGCACTGGGTTTTCGCGAGTTAGCGTTGGGGGCGCTGGACGCCCAACTGTTTGGGTGCTCCTGGAGCACAAGTATCGTTTAGCCAGTGGGTGCGGATTAGGTGGCATATTAGCCTTTGCCCAGTGTGGCCAGAGTCGATAGAGAGTTTGGGTCATGGATTGATGACTAGTTAGTTGATCTTGCTCAGTGAGCATAGCGGTCGCGTGGCGACGATTAGCGGGTTCGCTTGGGGACGATCCGTGCCTGGACCATGTTTGTGGACTGTGGGCCTGTAGCCCAGTGGGCAGGCGTAGTCGGCTGTGAGAGACAGCGGCCCGAGACCTGATGGCGGGGCATGATAGAGATTTGGTCAGGGCGGTAGTCCGAGCGATGACCCGGGAACGTGGAATGCCACGTATGAGCATTGAGGCTATTAGTACACTGAGAGTGTGATATGACCAGGCCATAGAGCTAGTGGTGATTGAGGTACTGTAGCTCCTGGTGGGAGTGTTGGTGTAGTAATCCTAAGTGTGGATCTACCCATATGACGATTGGATCTGTGTGCTAGTGAGAGCCCTTATACAGAGTTGGACTGGTTGGGCTATAGGCCCTATTGGAACATGGTCTGTGGACCTATTAGTAGTCCGAGATATCGGGTTAGCTGATAACCCGTGGACTTAGAGCGCGAGTAGCGTGTGAGATAGTTGAGGACTTGTGGATTGGCCTTTGCACTCCACATTAGACAGCGGAGTGACCGGAAATGCGGTAAATGTAATCAGTTGCAGAGGCAACCTCGTTGTGAAAGATAAAAGGGTCGCGGAATTACAGTGAAGATTTCGCAAGAGGAGACTTTGCCAATTGTGGCAATTGAGAGAGCAAGTGCTCAACTGTGTCTTTCACCTACTTGGTGAAAGTGGCCAGACACCAGGTTTGTGTTGTCCCTGAATTGCGATAGGGATTCATGGATGAGTTGCTCGTGTGGTTCGGCGAGCGGGCAATTTGAGGCCCAATAACGATGTACAGTGAGCCCAGTAGTGGGACAAGATTCCTCCCTCTTGATTAAGTAGAAGTCGAGATGTGATTCAAGTTTCGAGGACGAAACTTATTTTAAGGGGGGTAGAATGTAGTGAACCGGAATTTGGAATATAAATAAATGGAAATAAAAATAGTATGAAATACTATTGTTTATTGAGGTGAAGAATGACCTAGAAATGAATTGGGCCCAAATCGGGATTAAAATAAGATATCTAGAATCTTATGTGAGAAAGTGGGCCCAGATTGTAAGTGAAAAATTCATAGTCTCGGAAAATTATGGGAAAATTACGGGAGCTCCGTAAATATGTTTTAAGGCCACAGTAAGAGTTTCGCGTTGATCGGACACCCGGATTGAGAGAACGGGCTCCGCCAGCGAATTCAAATTTAGTGGGACTTTTGGCAAATCAAAAAGGGTCCTGTAATTCCCAGCGTAGGGTTTGCTGGTTGTTCGGCAGCTTCCGGTGGCCTTGGCCGTGATTGAACGCGTGTCGGGCCCAATAAATGGAATTGTAGTGCAATTTGGGAACAAGTGTTGGAAACCGGGCTTAAAAAGAGATCGCGTGGGTCATTGGAGGACCCGTCGAGTGTCCAGCGGTGGTTTCGCGCGTCGTAGATGTCAAATTCGGACCCCGGGCGAAGTATGGATTGAATATTTCCTCTCCGGGCGCCTCCGGGGAATTTTAGAGTTGGAATTTGGCAAATCGGGCTTCAGAATTGGACCCGGTGTGGAAAACCAGATCAGTGGGCTATCCGGGGGAATTCGGCAAATTTCTGAATGAGAATTTCGAGAAACGGACATCGTTTTTGGACTCAGCGCGCTAAATCGCTAAGAATGGACTATTTATTTGTTGGATTTGGAGCCCGGAAGGCGTGCGCACTTTTCGAGGCAAAGCGGCACGCAAACCGAGGCGTCTAGGGCACGAATCCCGAGGCATGCGCGGCACGGGTCCCGAGGAGGCGGCGGCCCGCCATTCGAGGCGGCCGCGTGTCAGAACGCGCCGTGGGCGCACTGGGAAGCGCACCCGCCTGCGCGGGGGCACGTGGGGGGCCGCCACATGGCGGGCTCCCACTGGCGGCCCCCGGGCGCGCGTGGGCGCGTGCCCGTGTCACGGGCGCGTGTCACACGCTTGTGCGCAGGCTGCGTGGCCGCGTGGCGCGCAGGGGCGCGGCCACGTGGCCCGCCGCTTCATTGCCTGGACCGGGTGCACCCGACCGGGTGCTGTGGACCGGCGGGTGCACCGGGTACCGTGGGCCCGTGGACCACCCTTCTCTCTCTCCCTCCTTTTCTTCTTCTTCTTCCTCCCCGCAAGCCGTTTTCTCCCCTTCTTTCTTTTCCTTCTTCAACCGAGAGTGAGGGAGAGTGGGGGAGGAGGTTGTAGGTGATGGCATTTTGCGTCGCGGGCCTCGTGGAGCGCGCGAGGCTTCCGATGGGAGCGTTACGACGGCGGCGGCGCGGTCGGGTAAGTCCCGCGCTTTGCTTTTACTGTATTTTTGCACAGTTTGGGGCGTGTTGTTGACCTTGGTTTAACCCCTAACTCTCATCTGTGTTAGGGACCATATCTTGCTGCACCGTTTTGCGTGCGGACCCCGATGGTGTGCACCGTTTTGCGTGCGGTCTTCGTTTTGCGCGCGGGTTCTGGCACCGTGCTCCGTTTTACGCGCGGGTGCAGAAAATGTGCGCAGTTTTGGGCGCAAACCCGGAAAATATACACCGTTTTACGTGCAACGTTGGAAAAGGGACTTGCACCGTTTTGCGTGCCAGTGCGAGGTATGTGCTCCGTTTTGCGCGTAGGTTGGACTAACGGACACCGTTTCGCATGTAGGTTCTAACAATGCATCTCGTTTTGCGTGCAGGGCTGGATGAAGGTGCACCATTTTGCGTGCAACCCTACAGTGGAGCGTGCACCGTTTTGTGTTACGGCATTTTGGTGTTGGCATATTTCGTGAGTCAAGTCAGTGAGTTGAGTCGGAGTCTTAAAGGGATCAAATTGTCAATCAGCAATCAAAGACTTAGAGAAGATTCAACAAGAGCTCAAGTTGACACTCAGTGTCTTGAGTCTTGAAGATTGAAGTTGAAGAATTGTGGATCAGTTACATCAATCTCAAGTAGAAAGTATTCAAAAGGATCAGGTATGGTTAACTAAATAATTTTGGTGATCCGAATACTTTCTTATAGTGTAGAAACACTTGGATGAATTTTTAATTGTATAAAAATCAAAAACTGGACATGGGGCATGTTCAGGATCCGGATCAGATGATCCAATCCGGATCCCGAAGGGTATTAGTTCATGTGCAAATCCAATCCGGATCCAAGCCTATTCTGATCCGGATCCCGAACATTGGATGTTGCTGAAATTCATGAACGATCCGGATCGGGAAGTTCAATCCGGATCCCGAACCCTTGGTTTTCTGGAATTGTCTATCACGCTACGACGATCCGGATCGCAGTAAATCCGATCCGGATCGCCGTCGTAAAAAACTCCAGAAAAGGTAGTTTTTGATGCTTATCTCTTTCCAAAGGTTTCTAAACTATAAATAGACACTTAGGGTTTCTCAAGAACGTGGGTTCTCTACCGATTAATTAATTAAACACTTGAGAGCAACCCTAGAGGCTAGGTTTTTATCGTTCTTCTTTATAGCCACTTTTAGGTCAATTCGACGGTTCTTTCAAGAACGTATCTTTTGTCGAATTGATCTAATCTTTGCTTAGAGATTTCTTCTACGGTTCCTCAATGAGAATCTAAGCAAAGGATCACCATCGAAGTCAATATTCTTATCGACTGAGTTTGCGTCGTGGATTCGACGTGGCATCGTGGATTCGGTGTGCTAAAGGCATTTCGTGGATTCGAAACGTGTGCTCGTGGATTCGAGTGGCGGTCGTGGATTCGAACGTGTGCAGTGGACGTGCAAACGGTGGAGCGCGAGGTCCGAAGAAGTTGAAGGAGGGGTTAAATCCGTGGAGACGGTAATCACCTTGTTATTCTTCTTTTCTTAGTGGATTATTATTGCGTGGACATCCAACCGGTCAGCGCAAGGTCCGAAGAAGCTGAAGGAGGGGTTGAGTCCGTGGAGTCGGTAATCACCTTGTTATTCTTCTTTTCTTAGTGGATTGTTATTGCGTGTTGGTCCCGTGGTTTTTCTCCTGGATTGGAGTTTCCACGTATATCTCGGTGTGCTGTTTTTATTTTCCGCATTGGTTTTTATTTTGCTCTGAGATTTGGTTTTATAAGTATTACACCTATTCACCCCCCCTCTAGTTATTTGATAGTACCTATTTAGATCCTTGTGGATCCTACATTATATAAACCTACAATTGGTATCAGAGCGGGTTTTAGGTTTATCTATCATGATGGGTGAAAGTGGTAATATTTATAGACCTCCTCTTTTTGATGGGACTAATTATGCTTGTAGGAAAGTGCGGATGAGAGCTTTTCTCATCGCAATTGATGAGCGAGTATGGCAATCCGTGGAATACGGTTGGGTGCATCCTGTTGAGGAAGTAGGAAATTCTACTACCCCAAAACCTCGCTCTAGATGGTCCAAAGAGGAATTTGAAAGATCTTCTTACAATGGGAAAGGTATGAACGCTTTATTTAATTCTCTTTCCTCGACTGAGTTCACAAGAATTTCCGCGTGTGAAACCGCGAAGGAAATTTGGGATATTCTCAAAATTACACATGAGGGTACTAATCTTGTAAAAATTCAAAAGCTCCAGATGCTTACAAGTCAATTTGACTCTATTCATATGGAAGAGCATGAATTGTTTACAGATTATTACACTAGACTTTAAGATGTAATAAATACATGTGCTAATTTAGGAGAAAAGATCCCGGAGTTGAAAATTGTAAGAAAGATACTTCGGACTCTTCCGGAACGGTTTAGGGCAAAGGTTACCGCCATTGAAACCGTTAGTCATCCGGATGAGATGAGTGTAGAGGAATTAGTAGGCGCTTTGCAAACTTATGAAATGACTTTTCCTACTAATCAAGTTTCTTCCAAGTCTTCTTCTAAGCTTACAGGTATTGCATTCAAATCAACAAAGGAAGAAGATAGCGAATCGAGTTCCGACGATGAAATCTCTTTTGCCGATTTTGAAGAACAATTGGCGCGGATCACAAAGAAATTTCGTCGGAAGTTTTGGAAGAATCGAACCAATGGATCTTCATCCACGAAACCTTCTAAAGGATCATCGGGTTCTAAATCCTCTAACATCAAAAGCTTTGCAAAACCTTCTAAAGAAAAAGAAAAAGATGATTTCGAAGGGGAAATCCAATGCTATAGATGCAAAGGCTACGGCCATTTTTCAACGGAATGTCCTTCTCCGAAATCATATAAAAAGAAGGCTTTGCAAGCGAAAACTTGGGACGATTCTACTTCTAATGAATCGACCTCAAGTAAAGAGGAAAAAGTCGTTGCCTTACATGCTTCTCAAATTCCCTCTTCTAATGTTTGTTTATCATCTTTAATCACTGACTCTATTCCTTTGTTTTTGCATGAAACATCAACATCCAACGGAGAGTCATCAAGTGAGGGGGAGTCGGACGAAGAAGAACTCGTTGAGGCATATCAATAACTTCTTGCGGAATCTAAGAAGATGGCCAAGCATATCAAGAAGTTGAGGAAGCAACGACTTGAGAATCAAGACGAGAATCATGCTTTAAAGATCAAACTTCATGATCTCGAGGAGGAACGAGAGCTTTTATTGGATAATAATAAAATCCTCCAGGAAAAGATAAATCAATCGGAAACGATCGTTAATTCTTATATGGACAAGATTGGTTTTCTAGAAAAGCAGTTTGAGGAAATTCATGTCACCAACCAAGCTTTGACCAAGCAAGTTCATCAACTCAAATCCGATATACAAAGGCTTTCAACCGGTTTCAAAAACTTTGACGGTATGTCCGGATTAGGTCAAACAAGCAAGGTTGGTTTGGGTTTTAAAAAGGATCAAACTGTGCATGCTTCAAGTTCCACATTCAAATTGAAAGGAAGAACGTGTCACTTATGTGGACTTGAAGGACATTTGGGGAAGAATTGCCCGAAAAAGAGAAAGAAGAGTCCTTCGGCAACTTCATCTACGGAGCGAACTCAACGGAATCAAAAGACACATCAAGTCAAAGGAGTTCACTCAACCCACCAAAGATCCGAGCCACAATATCAATCATACAAGTAGATCACTACGAGGCAAAGACCTAAGGTGGACCAACAGTCAAAGCGGACAACCCCCGGCCACAACGAATCAAGACAACCCAAAATCCAGCGATTTTGGATTCGGAAAGGTGATATCTTTCCTTGTCTTAAGTTCTAAATAGCTTATGACTGTATGTAATGCTTTGATTGGTTTTCCCTTCATATCTTTCTTAATCTTTGCATTACATGTTTTTCAATGCTCTTCGTTTTTATACTTTGTTTTTGAACAAAAGGGTTTTTACTGAACAAGTGCATTGAATAAAAAGGGCTTCACGTTTATTCACTCCAAATTAATTTTATTTGGATTATCAACTTTACTCCATGATCATAATCTTGAAGATACTTCATTATAGGAGTTTTTGATATTATAAGCATCAAATTTTAGAAATCATGTGTGATCTTTAGATGCTTAATCTATCTCGGTTGTGTGAATTCATTGTGATAAACGTGAGACAACCGATAGACTAAAATTTGGGATTTAATTCTTTCACGTAAGAGATTGCATTCTTACAAGGGTATTGAAATGATTTGCAAAAGATGTGGAAAGAGTTACATCCGAAAGGAGTGTGAAAACTACCACCACATGTTGGAAAGAGCTGCCACCCCGGTCGTCCGGTCTGTGTGTGAAGCTACCACATGTTTTGATGCTTGAAAAATATTTTATGAAATTTTGTTTAGTTGAAGCATTTGGAGATTTATATGCAAAGTTCTTATATTTTGAACAATCTCCTGGTTGGTATAAGGTGGGATAGTTGAAAGATGCTCAAAGAGCCACCCTTAGGTATTTTAGTGCTTATCTCAAATTTGAAAGGGTAAGAAATCAAATTGATGTCATTTGGAAATCTCTGTAAGTCATCTTTGTACATCCGTTACATCTTGATAGACTTTGGATCTCAAGATTATTTTTGATGACTTGTGTTTGATGAATATAACATGAAAAACGGTTTATAATGTTTTACCTTTATTTTTCATGATTTTGGAGTAAATCTTTTTCATTTTTGTGAAATTAATTGGATTGAATGACATCTATGTGATCTCATATTATTTTCAAGCACTTAAATTGTTTTCTTGATGGAATACAAATCGGTAATTCAATTATTTCAAAATATGGATTTGTTTCAAGAAATTATTTGATTTTTGCTTTCTGGTACAGGTACGCAATCTGCATTTTTGTTATATACCGGAACTGAGCCTTTATCTCTCTTTCTCTATGAACTAATGCTGTTAGTGATTTCCTTTTGTCTAGTATGTTCACTGTTTGACAATTTATGACAAAAAGGGGGAGAACAGAAAATAATGATCGTATCACAAAGGGGGAGAACATAAATGCTCAAGACAGGGGGAGAACATGGAGAACATGGAGAACATGTTAGAGATGCTCATGATAGGGGGAGATAAAGAAAAGATTGAAAGACCCGAAAAACAAAAGAACCAAAAGGACGAATCAAATGTAGGATTTTAATTTCTAACGACTAACGTTTGATTTTGTTTGGAGTTTTGTTTTGCAGGAATTACATCACTTTAAGACTCCAAGTCCTATGTCATAGAGTATGTTCTAGGACTGTTTGGTTCAAATGTAATTTTGTATTTATTGGATCTTTCACGCAAAGAAAATCAATGTTTTGGTGATAACATTGAATTTCGACTTTTTGGTTTAAGATGAGTGACTTGAGCGCTTTTATGTATTTTTGGGTTTTGTCACGAAATTGCCAAAGGGGGAGATTGTTACGGCATTTTGGTGTTGGCATATTTCGTGAGTCAAGTCAGTGAGTTGAGTCGGAGTCTTAAAGGGATCAAATTGTCAATCAGCAATCAAAGACTTAGAGAAGATTCAACAAGAGCTCAAGTTGACACTCAGTGTCTTGAGTCTTGAAGATTGAAGTTGAAGAATTTTGGATCAGTTACATCAATCTCAAGTAGAAAGTATTCAAAAGGATCAGGTATGGTTAACTAAATAATTTTGGCGATCCGAATACTTTCTTATAGTGTAGAAACACTTGGATGAATTTTTAATTGCATAAAAATTAAAAACTGGACATGGGGCATGTTCAGGATCCGGATCAGATGATCCAATCCGGATCCCGAAGGGTATTAGTTCATGTGCAAATCCAATCCGGATCCAAGCCTATTCTGATCCGGATCCCGAACATTGGATGTTGCTGAAATTCATGAACGATCCGGATCGGGAAGTTCAATCCGGATCCCGAACCCTTGGTTTTCTTGAATTGTCTATCACGCTACGACGATCCGGATCGCAGTAAATCCGATCCGGATCGCCGTCGTAAAAAACTCCAGAAAAGGTAGTTTTTGATGCTTATCTCTTTCCAAAGGTTTCTAAACTATAAATAGACACTTAGGGTTTCTCAAGAACGTGGGTTCTCTACCGATTAATTAATTAAACACTTGAGAGCAACCCTAGAGGCTAGGTTTTTATCGTTCTTCTTTATAGCCTCTTTTAGGTCAATTCGACGGTTCTTTCAAGAACATATCTTTTGTCGAATTGATCTAATCTTTGCTTAGAGATTTCTTCTACGGTTCCTCAATGAGAATCTAAGCAAAGGATCACCATCGAAGTCAATATTCTTATCGACTGAGTTTGCGTCGTGGATTCGACGTGGCATCGTGGATTCGGTGTGCTAAAGGCGTTTCGTGGATTCGAAACGTGTGCTCGTGGATTCGAGTGGCGTTCGTGGATTCGAACGTGTGCAGTGGACGTGCAAACGGTGGAGCGCGAGGTCCGAAGAAGTTGAAGGAGGGGTTAAATCCGTGGAGACGGTAATCACCTTGTTATTCTTCTTTTCTTAGTGGATTGTTATTGCGTGGACATCCAACCGGTCAGCGCAAGGTCCGAAGAAGCTGAAGGAGGGGTTGAGTCCGTGGAGTCGGTAATCACCTTGTTATTCTTCTTTTCTTAGTGGATTGTTATTGCGTGTTGGTCCCGTGGTTTTTCTCCTGGATTGGAGTTTCCACGTATATCTCGGTGTGCTGTTTTTATTTTCCGCATTGGTTTTTATTTTTCACTGAGATTTGGTTTTATAAGTATTACACCTATTCACCCCCTCTCTAGTTGTTTGATAGTACCTATTTAGATCCTTGTGGATCCTACATTATATAAACCTACATTTTGCGTGCCAATACGGGGTACGTGCTCTATTTTGCGTGCGGTTTGGACCTGTGCGCGCCGTTTTGCGTGTAGAATCTAATGGTTTGCATCATTTTTCGTGCAGGCTAGGAAAATGATGTGCACCGTTTTGCGTGCAACCCTACAGTCAGACGTGCACCGTTTTGCGTGCAGATTTGAGGTACGTGCACCGTTTCGCGTGCAGGTCGTGTTGTCGCGCATGGTTTTGCGTGCCGGTTAAAGTGACGCGCACCATTCTACGTGTGGGTTATTAATTTAATAACGTGCACCGTTTTGCGCGCAAGTTTGGTGAATGTGCACCGTTTTGCGTGCAAGCTTGAGGGAACAAGTGGAGTAGCGCGGAGACCAATTGCAAGTGTCTACAAGCAATTGGGGACACTACAAGGTGGGGGATTCTGCCGAAATTGGGTGACCTCTCCCCTTGTTCTTCTGCTTTTCGATTCGAAGCATGATAGTAGCCTGTTAGAGGCGTTAGGTAATTATGATTATGATTGTCTGTGTAGAAGAACACATTTACTTTGTAGGACGGGGTAACACTTACGGGTGTTATCGGCAACCTTAGAAATCTTATCTGATGGTAGCAGGACTACCGGGCTCGGGCCCGTTGGATAAGAGTTTCTGAGGGTTAACTTGAACTAAAGCACCAGAACTTAAAGAATAAAGAGAAATTAGAGTGGCCAAGGTGGCCGGGTTAGTTTAACCCTGTGTACAGCGGCATAGTGGCCGAGTTGGTGCTTAGCAGCCTAGTGTGGCTAGACAGAGTAGTGCTGGGTCGATGAGTACACAGAGATAGTGTAGTGATCATGTATATTGCATAGCCGCATTTTGATATTGAGGATTTTAGTTTCCTAGCACTATTATTATTGCTTCCATTGGACCAAGTGGTGTAGGACACTTTTTCTCGGTGGTTGAACCCGCTGGGAACTCTGTCAGGAGTTCTCACACCCCTTGGGTGCACCCCCCCCACAGGTTCAGGTATGGATGCAGCGATCGCGACGGTTCAGAGGCAGACGGCGAGGCATACGTCAGGGGCAAGAGCCCGGCAGCATAGAGACCTAGAGGGTCTAGCAGAGGTACCTTTCTTTTATGTTTCGAGTGAACCATGTATTGTGAGGAATTTATGTAAAGGAATTGTAATAAATTTATTTGCAAGTTCAGAAATGTAAAATGTAATAAAGTTCATTATGGTTCATTCTTATCATGCTTTCATATCGGCTTTAACTGTTTATTATTGAATGAAAGTTTAAAGTAGTAATGATCTTACTCTGATATTATATCTCATCATACACATTGTTTTGATTCGAGATGGATGTTACCGTTCCTTTCGGGTAGCGTGAGGTCGTGCCCGATTGGCGGGTCTGTCAGCGTGCCCGAACCGTACAAATTGTCGGTCCCGGGTCGTGACATATCTCCTCATGGAAGAAAGAAGGGGAGTGACAAATAGTGGTTCACCATGTGTACCAAGTAATAACTCCACCTGGGTGTAATCATCATGCTAAACCATAATCCAACCACACATGTCCATAACCTGCTAATCACCCTCACATGAATCATCCACCTATTCCTGTCCAAAAATCCTCAAGTGGTACCCTCCCACAAGACGCCTCACAATATCACAATATGAAAGTACATCCCCCTCCCTCATGCAAGGTTAAATACTAAAACGATGTCCATGAAGCATGTATAAGTTCCAACATGTCAAGTTTCCAATATAATGTTTTCCATATGATAGGCTCACAATTATCCAGTTAAGCATGCATGTCCATTAGGTGACCATTCAACATGTTCAATAAAGGGGATCACTCTGATATTTCTAGTGGGTACATCAGAAAAGAGGAGTAAAGCAACCACCTACCTGGAATTGCGCAACCCAAGGTTGTCCAATATCTCTTTTTCACGCCACAAGTCCAAACAGATAAGCCGCCGCGATCACTGTTCACAATTACCCCAAAACTTGCAATTAAACATACAATTATCCTCAAAACATGCTATTCCAGTAATCAGTCCAGAGTTGAGCCTTTTTCACCTGCGAGTTGTGCACAGAAAATTCCCAAAAATATACCGTCGCGATCCTCGCGACGAGCCGGTCGAAACGAGTACTGCACGCTCCAATCCGAGTTTCCTACACTGAGATATAAATTCGGCAAGGGGACTATCCCAAAGAACTCTGTACTGTAAATTTCAGCACCAAATACTGAAAATAATGCCTTTTTCACCTTCGGGGAAAATCCAGAAAAATCCAGAAAAATTTGAGGATTTTCCTTGCGATGTTTAGATGCAAAATGCCTTTGAATCACCTCAATCCGATGTCCGGTTGCGGAGATATCGCTGAAAGATCGAACCGCTGTCCAAAACTCCATCACAGCAAATGGTGTCACAGTAAACTCAGGAAAACTCCTCGAAAAACGTGAAACGAGGGGAAACAGGAAATACCAACATTAAAGCTCTGTCAGTCACCGTTCCAATGGCGTAAGAATCGCCGGAAAAAGTGATCGGGGTAGGCCGGAAGAGCTCTCGCATTGAAATGCGACGAAAGGGATACACCGATGAAGGAACGTCGCGCCGTGCCGGAGAAATGGAAATCTCGTAATCCGTGCTGCCAAAAAATCCGAAACTCCACCATATTCTCCCACTCTTCAAGGTGAAGATTTCATCTTCTCACTC
The DNA here is from genome assembly GCA_029204045.2 of Tillandsia leiboldiana. NCBI lineage: Eukaryota > Viridiplantae > Streptophyta > Magnoliopsida > Poales > Bromeliaceae > Tillandsia > Tillandsia leiboldiana. Next base: position 38,537 of record JAQNDB010001587.1, read on the forward strand.
CTCGAGAAGATGAAGCCTCGAAGATGGTGAAAACACCCCTTGAATGCCTCTCGGATGCAACAAGGGAGCCAAAACCAGAAAAACAATTCGGGAAATTACCTCTGTGTCCCGCCGAACAGGAAACACCGAAATCCACCAATCACAGACTGCCACGAGTACACAGACAACCGAACACCAAGTCTGACCAATCGGATTGCGCCACGTGGCGCCGACCATCCCTGCCCGCGCGCCAGAACCGCCTGCTGCCTCGGCCCGCACAGTTGACCAGCCAATAGGAGAAAGCCACGTGTCAATGCCACTATCCGCTGCACCTGGTGCACGAGATCATGTGAACCTAACCAATGATATACAGCCACGTGTCCACTTCCGGTGCACCATGAACCGTGAGCCAACATCAATACTTCGTAGACCGTCGACCGTGCGCCAACCAGTAAGAAGATGCCACGTGTCCCCGCATCGGTGCACGCTGGCCGCGTGGACCGCCCGCCTGCCCGCGCGCCCGCGCCCTGCCCGCGCCGCGTGCCGCCGCCGTTCCGCCTGCCCGAGGCCGCGCCGCCTCCCGCCGACGCTGCCCGCCGCCGCCGCCGGCCGCCGGCGATCGCCGGAGTTACTGTTCCGGTGGTGAACAGTACCCGTGCTCAAAAATATCAAGTGGGTAGTCCGTTTTGACCGTTTTCGCGCGCTGATTCCAAATACGACGTCCATTTCGCCAAATTCCAACCTGATAATTCGCCGGAGGCTCCCGGAAAGGTATTTTCAATCCGAATTTCGCGCCGAGTCCAAATTTGATATCCGATTTGCGCGAAAGCACTTCTAAACATCCGACGGGGTCCCCCGATTACCCACGTGATCTATTTTAAGCCCGGAGTTCATCACTTGAGTCCAAATTGGCGCACGAACACCGCCGACATGCCACGTAGGCCTCCGGAAGCTGCCGATCACACTGTAAAGTCCTATAGAATTCCGGATCATCAACGCCGGGTCTTTCGGATCTTGTCGGCCAATCACGCGATGCCACGTGTCACAGCCGCCGCCGCTATCTTTGACGCCGTCCAACCAATAGGGTGTTGCCACATGGCATTACCATTCCTCGGTGCTCCCGGTGAACGCGCCCGTCTGTGGACCCGCCACCGCGCGCCGTGCCAGCCCGCGCCTGCCCGCGCTGCCCGCGTCCGCGTTCCGCCTCTGAGCTGCCGCGCTCCGCCTTGCCCCGCCGCCTGCCGGTCGCCGCCTGTACCGGAACAGTAATTCCGGCCGTGAACAGTAACTTTTCACTCCGAATTCCGAAAAATGCAAGTAAATAGCCCATTTTCATCATTTTCGCGCGCTGAGTCCAAATCCGCTGCTCATTTCGCCAAATTCTCTTTCTAAATTTTGCCGGAAGCCCCTACAAAAGCAAACTTGATCCGATTTTCACGCCGGTACCAAATCTGGAATCCGATTCTTGAACAACCAACTCTGTCACACAACATAGGCCTCCAGAAGCCACTGCTCGCCCTACAAAACCATCACAGAGATCTGGATCTTCACATCTTCCCCCCTCTAAAGGAAAATTTCGTCCTCGAAACTAAACATACCTCATCCGGGAGTCTCAAACAGGTGGGGATAAGCATCCATCATCACCGTCTCCAGCTCCTATGTAGCCTCCCGCTCCTCGTGATTACTCCACAATACTTTCACGTACGGTATAGCCCGATTGCGCAATTCTCTCACCTCACGAGCCAGAATCCGCAATGGGCGCTCCTCGTACCCTAGATCCTCACCGATCTCAAGCGGAGTGAAGTCAATCACGTGCGTAGGATCATAAACATATCTCCTCAAAGCTGAGACGTGAAAAACATCATGAACTCTTGCAAAGCTTGGGGGAAGTGCAACTCTGTAAGCCACTGGGCCAATCCTCTCGAGTACCTCGAAGGGCCCAATAAACCGCGGACTAAGCTTTCCGCGTACCCCAAATTGGCGTATCCCTCTGGATGGCGAGACTTTTAGAAAAACATGATCACCAATCTGGAACTCTAAGTCACGCCGCCTCCTATCGGCATAACTCCTCTGTTGGCTCTGGGCGGTCTCCAAATGTCGCCGAATAATCTTGACCTTTTCTTCAGCTTCCAAAAGCCAGTCGGGTCCCAAGGATTTTCTGTCACCCACGTCACTCCAAAATAATGGCGATCGACATTTGCGTCCGTACAACGCTTCATAGGGCGCCATTTGAATGCTCGCCTAGTAGCTATTGTTGTACGCGAACTCAGCCAATCTCAAATGTCGATCCCAACTGCCACTAAAGCTCAGGACACACGCTCTCAACAGATCCTCAAGAGTCTGAATGGTCCGCTCAGACTGTCCATCAGTCTGTGGGTGAAAGGCCGTGCTGAAACGAAGCTGGGTCCCCAAAGCTGTCTGTAGAGTCTTCCCAAAACACGATGTGAATCTTGGGTCCCTATCAGACACAATCGAGGCTGGCACACCATGCAGCCTTACAATCTCATCCAAATATAAGCTGTGCTAACTTCTCAAGAGCCCAAGTCGACTGTATAGACAGAAAATGGGCAGATTTGGTCAGTCGATCCACAATCACCCAAATAGCATCAGCTCCACTTTGTGACCTTGGTAATCCAACAATAAAGTCCATGGTCACATGATCCCATTTCCATTCAGGAATTGGAAGGCTCTGTAACTTGCCAGCCGATACCTGGTGCTCAGCCTTAACTTGCTGACAAGTTAGACAATGAGCGACCAAACCTTCCAATATCTCTTTTCATGCCATTCCACCAAAAACTGTGCCCTTAAGTCCCTATACATCTTAGTTCCTCCAGGGTGAAGGGTATAAGGTGTATAGTGAGCCTCTCTCAAAATCAGTTCCCGAATCTCAGGATCCATGGGCACATAGAACCGATCCTTGTACCTCAGTACTCCTGCAGCATCAACTGAAAAGTCCCCACCATGACCATGCTGCACTTGGTCCCTAATCCTCTCCAGATATGGGTCACACTCTGTTTTTCCTCTAATCTTATCCAGTAGAGTGGTTGGATGATCAAAGACATAAGCCTTACAGAATCTCCAGGGGACACGACCCTCAATCTCGAGTCGCCTCAGCTGCTCTCTCAATGGCATCTGATGATGTGATCAAAATACTCAAGGTCTGCCTTGCCCGCCTACTCAAGGCATCCGCGACGACATTAGCCTTGACGGGGGTGTGATATTGAATACTCAAGTCATAGTCCTTTAACAGTTCCAACTACTCGGCGTTGCCTCAAGTTTAACTCCTTCTGAGTAAACAAGTACTTCAGACTCTTGTGGTCAGTAAATATCTCACAGTGCTCGCCATAAAGGTAATGTCGCCACAGTTTCAATGCAAACACTACAGCGGCTAACTCCAAACCATGTGTAGGGTAATTCTTCTCATAATCCTTCAGTTGTCGCGAAGCATAAGCAATTACCCTACCATGCTGCATCAATACACAACCCAATCCGCTGTGGGAGGCATCACTATAAATCACAAATCCCTCTCCCATTACAGGCGATGCTAAGATCGGTGCAGATATTAATTTCATCTTCAGCTCCTCAAAGCTCTGTTGGCATTGCTCAGTCCAGTAAATTGATTCCCTTCCTAGTCAATCGGGTAAGGGGAAGCCCTCAACAAATCGACGGTAATATCCCGCTAAGCCCAAGAAACTCCGGACCTCAGTAACCGTCGTCGGTCTAGGCCAATCCCGAACAGCATCAATCTTTGTCGGGTCCCACTGCCACTCCAGCGGCTGAAACCACATGGCCTAAAAATGCAACTTCCCGAAGCCAGAATTCGCACTTATTCAGTTTGGCATATAACTTCTTTTCTCTCAGAAGCTTGTAGCACTATCCTCAAGTGCTCCTCAATGCTCCTCATTGCTTCGGGAGTAAATCAAATATCATCTATGAACACCACGACAAATCGATCCAAGTACGGCTGAAATATCCGGTTCATTAAATCATGAATGCGGCTGGGGCATTAGTTAATTCAAATGGTATTACCGTGAACTCGTAATGCCCGTATCGAGATCTAAAGGCCGGTCTTGGGTATGTCCTCGGCCCTCACCCTCAACTGGTGGTAACCAGACTGGAGATCGATCTTTGAAAACACCAGAGCTCCTTGCAACTGGTCAAACAAATCATCTATCCGTGGTAAAGGATACTTGTTCTGGATGGTCACTTTGTTCAGTTCTCTGTAATCACACAGTCTAAGGGATCCATCCTTCTTTTTGACGAACAAAACTGGCGCTCCCCACGGAGACACACTAGTCTAACGAAACCTTATCCATCAGGTCCTGTAGTTGCGCCTTTCAATTCTCTCAACTCGCAGGTGCCATCCGATAAAGTGCCTTCGAGACCGGCGCGGTTCCTGGAACCACGTCGATCACAAACTCTGTCTCCCTCTGCTGGACGGCATAGTCGTCAGCTCAAGAGGAAACACATCCGGAAACTCTTGGACGATAGGGATTCCTCGAGTCCCGGTGCCGCCAGTAGGCTCCTCAACAATAGTTGCCAGGGAAAGCGGTGCAACCTCTACTCATCATTCGTCTAGCTCGCGCTGAGGGAAACGATCGCTGCGACAGCGTGCTCTGGCAACCAGGTAGGTGAACTCCTCCTGTCCGGGCTCTCGGAGGGTCACCGTCCTCTCTCTACAATCAATGGTAGCATAGTATCGAGATAACCAATCTATACCCTACACTACATCAAAATCTCGGAGCTGGCGTAGGACCAACAAATCAATAGGTAAATCCAGGTCCTAACTGCACTGGGCAGGACCGACAACACTCATCTACGTGTAGCACGTGATCGGGAATCTGAACCTCACGTGCACAAGCTAACGGTCCTATCACTAGCCCATGCAACGATGCAAATTCTCTACTAATGAATGAGTGAGATGCTCCAGTATCAAATAATGCTCTAGCACGAGTGGAGGAGATAAGGATAATACCTGCCACCACTTGATCATGCCACGGAGTCTTCTACCTGAGCAGCATATACTCACCCGCTCGGAGGTGGTCGCCTGTCCGACTGTCGTGAAGAAGTGGCCCGATCCGTCTGGCCAAAGCTCCGCGAAGCTCCTGCTACCTGCAAGGGAGAAGGAGGTGTCGATGCTGATGTAGGTGCTGTCGATCCTGCTCTCGGGCAAGACAAAGAATAGTGCCCGGTCTGACCGCATCGATAACACCGGCCCTGCCTCTGGTCGCACTGCTGGGGTGCATGGGGTCTGCCGCAGATGACACATCCGTCAGGACGCCCATGATGCCATGGCTGCTGCTGCTGCTGTCTCGGTGGTCGAAAACCTCCTGATCTCTGTCTCGTCTGAGTCCCACGACCCTGAAATTGAAATCGTGGTGGCCTCGGAGGTCTCGATCTGCTAGAGTGTCCCAAATCAGGCGGTGATGGACGCTTTCCTCCGGAGCTGGTCCCTGGCACTCCGTCCCTCTCATTCATAACCACCGCTCCGCGATCAATCCATCGAGCATGCTCAATCGCCGCATCTAGGGTCCGCGATCGCTGGGAGTGAACAAACAGATAGATGTCCCGATGCAATCCTCTCTCAAAAAGATCCACTCGCTGGGCCTCATCCCGTGCTACATGGGGTACACTGCTCAGTAACCTTGTAAAATTGCGAATATACTCTTGAAGTGGTCGATTCCCTTGTTGTAGGCGTCTCAGCTCTCCTTCTAGTTTTTGCTTTGCACTGTCGGGAAAGAAGGCCCCAAGCAGTAAAGCACGAAACTCGCTCCAGGTCATCAACTGAACTCCAGGAGGTCTAGCTGGACGTACGCGACACCACCAAGTCTCAGCATCCTTTTCTAGAAAATGCGTAGCCAAATGCACTTGATGCTTCTCCTTGATGAACAAGTTCTCAAATAGCTTTTCCATCGCAGCAATCTAGTTTTCTGCTTCCAAGGCTCCAGACTCTGTCCCGAAAACTGTGGGGGATGGAACTGACTGAAGTAAGTCAAACGGTCAGTAAGCTCTCACTGCTCCTGCATTGACAATGGTGCAATCAGGGTCGACGTTGATGATGCTGCGACAAGGGGTACAACTGGCGGTGCTGCCGGAGATGCTCTCTGCTCCAGCATGCGCATCATGCGTTCCATGTTCTCTTCCTGGCGCCTCATCGCCTCCGCCATCTGGACTACTTGGGCCAGCAACTCCCGGACCTCACCATGCTCTGCCGGCTCTGCCTCTCGCTGCTCGAGCTCCTCCTCTGGGGTAGGATGTGCCCTCGTCACTACACGACGTCTCGGAGGCATCGTAGTCCACTGCACAAAACCAAACGTTAGGACACTAAATCTCTCGACCCGATCAAGCGAAAGTCTAAAAGCATGTTACCCATTCTAAAGTATTATGTTGTCTGCAGCCAACATAATCACTTTAGAGAATAATCATGCCAAATCTCTCACCCCAATCCTTCGGGGAGCCACGACCCAATCAAGACTCTCGCTAAAATCACGTCTCTCACAACAGTCATCCTACTGCCCAACCACAAGCCTAGGGTTTCTAAGTCCTCAATGACCAACTACCTAGGCACTGATATCACTCTAATCTGTCACGCCCCGGAGTCGGAACTGCGACCCGGGCTCGCCAACAGATCCGCCATCTATATGAAAATCTCCGCACAGACGAAGCGTCTAACCTGCAAATCAGATCTGTAGCTATACATGTATCAGAGCTGTAAAAATAAAATAAGTAGCTATAGAATCCCAACACTGAACAACTGAAGTAGCACAACCAAAATACTGGTCATCTCTCAGTCTAAAACATAATACATGATACATCAAACCTCTCAAACTGTTCAGTACATAAATAAATCTCTCAGACAGGGTACATCTACCTCTGACTCTCAAAATAAAACTGGTAAGGAGCTACTCGGCCACACCCTTACCTCAATCTGCTGCCTCCGCCCGTGTCGGTGCCGGAATAGCTACCTCAGGAAAAACCTGTCACCACAGCGGGTGTGAGAACTACTACAGAAGGTAGTTCCCAGTGGGTACCGTCAATAATCCACGGTATGCCCACTAAGTCTACCGGAGGCAAGACAATAGATATACAGATAGATAATATGAAAGCTGAAATGAAACTACAGCTAATGTGCCTCAAGTATCATGCTCAAAGGAAAAACTCAAAAGAACATGCAATGCATCCACTCGCTAACGAGGTACCCACATCAACCAAAATCTCAATGACTGCCAAATCTGGTCCAGTCAAGCCTGCGCCCCCTAGTGTATCAACTAGGGTGTCTAATCGGACTATCATAATATCACGCAAAGTAGCCTCATCAAGCGCATCATCATCATCACATCCGGAGCGGCTCTCGAGGGGCGCTACTCCACCGAGGAATAAGCGTGTCTCATCTGGCTCAAAGCGGCATCTGCAGGCTATAATCAATGATCGAACAGATCGAAAACTCGAAATGCCAACTAACCCATAAACAGGTCGAGAACCCTCCATGACTAAATCTGATAGTGCACTCAAACCCCCAAGACACTAGAAAACCTATCCACTGAGTCAATAATATCACCCCGGCCCCCAGGCACGGGAGTACATGCATCCTGAACCTATCCAGCCCCTCTGGGTGATCACAATATTTAAAACTATTTTTGAAACCACTTTTTATGTTAAAACGGGTTCAATGATTTTAAAACAGTTCAGATGCAATTTGGAAGTCAACTAATCATGCAATCTAGTGTTAAATAGTCTCACGATCATACTGATGATAAATGGGGCTCAAGTCTGTCATTCAAAGATAATCTAGACATCTATCAGATTTTACCAGCTATACAGATAGCTAAACAAGGCATACTAATATGCTTTCAACAGAATTAGAAGCATTCCATAAAGTTTGGAAGAATTCCAACCCACCTGGATGTGCGCATTAATCCTGAGTCCAAAAGAGCTGAAATTTAACGGGTGTGATCCTCAGGTTCTCACGATTCCAACGCACCAAAAATCGACCTAAAATTTCACCCGGTCGCTGAAATATATGCCGAACATCGTGGTAAGCTCAAATTACTCAAAACAGTAATTTTATCGCACATCTGTCCACAAAACAGGAATTACCTTGTGCGAGATGGCCTCCAAAAATTACAAGAAAAATATGACGGCGATCCACGCGAAGCGTAGATAGAAATCGAGTCCTTAAACACCAAATTCCGCCTCTCGTAGGAAGAGAAATTGCAAGATTACTCCCCGCTGTCCAGAACATGCAACAGCAAAAAAGGGTCTAAAGATGCTGCACGCACTCCCATAAAACTCAAACAGCAGCAAAGTTGATGAATACCGAGGTTAAAGATCTACCTGTCATGAAAACGCAGCCGCAAAATCCGTGAAAAAGACCAAGAAATCAGCTCGGGGGAGTCTGCGACGAAAATCGACGAAACGATCGATATCGGAACAGCGTCGGAGCTCGCGAGATCGGGGAGGAAAAATATAAAACGGTCTCCAAAATTTCTCCAAAACCCTAAAAAGTGTAGAAGACTCGAGGTAGAAACTCGCTGTCGAAAAGGGCAATCAAAAAGGATCTCAGAAAGTCCCGGAATGAAGCTCCCAATGGCCTATTTATAGCAAAAAAAACACTATTGGGCTGTCCGATTCGGGCGCAAGAACCGGGCGCCAACGAAGTTACTGTAGCCGGCCCGAATCGCCGAGATGTTGCCACGTGTCCCCCGCCCGAATCTGCCAGATCGCGCCACCTGTCCCGCCCCCACGTTCCGCAAGCCTCACGCACGTGGGCGGCGTGCGCCGCCAATGGCACAGTGCCACGTGTCCCCACGTGGTTCATGTGGCGCACCGCGCTCGGTCTACCGCGCCGGTCTTCCGATCTTTGTCGGCTAATCACGCGACGCCACGTTCACAGCCGCCGCCGCTGTCTTTGCGCCGTCCAACCAATTGGGTGCTGCCACGTGGCATTACCATTCCTCAGTGCTCCCGGTGCACCGCGCCCATCTGGTGGACCCGCC